>PVHY01016015.1:0-34685 GCA_004024945.1 Uropsilus gracilis
AAACGGAGCCACCATTCGACCCGCGGACGGCGAGCTCCGCCAACGCACACTGCGGCCTTGGAAATGTCCCCTGGTGGCTGGCTTTGTTTTTGGTACAAGCGGGGAACTGAGGAGCTGATGACTGCGGGGGGCCGATTGGCCTGGGTGTCAGCTTAGCCTCCCGCCGGCCGATGATGAGGGGCCGTAACGTCCTATGGCACCAGTTACTAAGTGGCGACTTGGAGTCGCCGCCCTGCATGTCACGTCTTGGACGCTCAGACTTACTTCCTGCGCCAGTTTTCGGTAGAATCGTGTCCTTAAGAAGCCCACTCCTTGATCGGGGCGGCCCTGCTGGAAGTCCCCGCTCTCGGTGACATCGGTGGTCAAGGTTGTCCACCTGAACCTTCGTTCATGGGCTGCGAAACACTGGAAGCTTGAGTCCGTGCTGCACGTGACATCAAGGTCGTGATACTAGATGTCTCCTATTCCTATGCAACCCCCTCTAATCATTTACCCAGTTGGTCGTTTATGTTCCTATTTTCTTTAGTAAAAAATACACGTATTTTCTCGTTCCCTTTTCTTTCTCACTCAAAATGTGACATGCGATGTGTGGGATCTATAGATATAAACTTTCTTCGACCTTTTTACTGAAGTAAAGAGATAACGCTGGCATACTAATTCTTGTGCAGATACTGTTTCATTTCTGTGCTGGGGGGTTACCTTCAGGCTCAATTACGAGACCTGCGATTGCAGCATCACACACAACTGCTCGGTCTGTCTGCATGGAACTCGCACTTGACAGCGCCCACGAGCCGTGCTTGCAAGGAACTGTCCTTCCAGAGCGCGGCTGCAGAATGTGCTGCCAGGCTCGCCAAGACCCCCGAGCCTCGCCTTCAGCTCATGATTCTGCTTCCACTCAACTGAGAAACACGAAGAACTCAGCAGCTCCCAAGCGTCGTCACTTTTCACTACTGGACCGTTTGCATCCACTGCAAATACGCTGGCGTCTTCACTGTGTGTTTGTCCATAAACTTCAGATCTGCGAGAACCAGGTCTGGAGGAAAAAGCTGCCTCTTTGGCGCACTCACCCCGCCCACCAACGGCTGCCTGGCGTCCTTGTTCCGCGAAAGGAAAATGTCTCCCAGAAGCCAGCTCCTGGTGCCCCAGGCTTCCCTCCACCCGGAGGCAGAGCTCCAGTCGTCAGCGCGGCCCACCAGGCCCCACCGGCCTTAGGGCTCTGCCCCCCCCCTCGCTCACCTCCTTTCCACACCTCACCCCTGCAGTATCCCCGAGGCAACCTCCAGGGTGTCCTTGCTGTTCCACCAACCAGACGAGCCGGGCACAGGCTCGCCTTCAGGCCTGCTGGAAGGTCCCTCCCTGAGATCAGTCAATCCACTCCTCTGCGTGCCTCCAACTAGGCTCAGATCGTGTCCGCTTCGGGGAGCCTATCCCGACTGTTCACCCGACAGCCCGGGCCTCCCTCAGTGCCACCGCGAAGCCCTCTCTCCTGCCCCACCTGGACCATGTTCGGAGGTACTGCCAGCGCGCGGGCACACCCCGCCGTGTACTCATCATGCCCGTTGCTTCTCCCGTCTCGCACCCCCTTCCTCACACAAGCAGGAGCTCCTTCCTGTGGCCCCGGCACCCAGAAGAGCGCCCGCAGTCCGGGAGGTGCTTAGTCACTGCTGCTCCCAGCAGCCATGCGCGCTGCGTTCCCAGGACACACGGGGACGATGGTCTTCTTTGCACAGGACTCGCCCGAGTTCTGCTAAGCCATCCATCCCATCCTGCCTCGGGGGCCAGGCCTACGCCAACCGCCTCCCCCCACCCCAGGCGCCAGCCACAAACCACTCCAGCTTCGCAGCTGATGCAATGAATGAACCTCGGAACAGACGCCCAGACAGTTCCCGGTCTCCGCTTGAGCTCAGCCGTGACCTTGCGCGGCCCACAGGGAGGTGACCGGATGGGACAACGCCTGCCCTTTCCGAGCCCTAAGTGTTCGGGGTCCAGGGAAGCTTCAGGTGCTTTTACTCCGAGGAGGAGCCGCTATTTGAAACTATTGTCTCATTCCCTGCAAACTCCGC
The DNA here is from genome assembly GCA_004024945.1 of Uropsilus gracilis. NCBI lineage: Eukaryota > Metazoa > Chordata > Mammalia > Eulipotyphla > Talpidae > Uropsilus > Uropsilus gracilis. The sequence goes on from PVHY01016015.1 coordinate 2,064, forward strand.
TATGAGCCGTTTTCCCGGGAACGCGCAGGCCTCAGTGGCTTTGCCGCTGGAAGGATCTGCCATCCTAACAGATCAGCCTTCGGTTTATGAAGTGACGCCTCCCTCTGGTGAATCAGCCCATCGTTGGTTGTTGTTGTTCTCTGTCTTCAACGTCTGCTTTGGAAGTAAGGATGCGTTCATGGCAAGTTGCCAAGATAGGTGAAAGGTGTCCCAGGGCCTTCACCCAACTCACTCCACAGGTGACACCCTCCCTCCCTTCCACAGTTACACGAACTTGACCTTGTGCCATGTGTACACCCAGTGTCTAGTTCTGCAACCCAAGAGCAGAAGCCTCCCCCACGGCGAAGAGCTCCCCAGAGCTGCTCCTTTATAGGCACACCCACGTCTCCACGGAACCTATTTTTAACTCTTTAAAGGAGGACACTGCCTCACACAGGATTTTTCCCTCTTGTGACACACATATGCCTGAAAATCCCAAGAACAACCTCTGCCATTTTTATGACCAAGAAATCTCCAGAAACTCATCAAAGCTCTGTTCTGAGCCTGGGCTCACAGCGATCGCTTTGCTTTACTGCCATGACAAACCCTGCGCTAGATCAAAGACGTTCTAGGACTACTTAACATTCCAACATATTTTATTTAACTTACTCTACTCCTGTCCTGGTTGAAGCATGGATTGAAAAAAAATCCCCTTAGTAAGCGATTGTTTAAAATGCCTGCTCCGGTGACCTAGTTGCATGCTCAATAAGACATGTACTCTGGAGCGGAGGCTCTGAGGAATAAGGTTCGAGAGCTTTCTCTCTCCATTGTGCAAAAAGGAGGAAGAGCGATGGGTCCCAAGTGTTTAAAACACAAACCCTGCCACTGCCATGGAAATATTTCCCTTGTGTTTCCCTTCCCAATGTACACCAAGTTTCTTCTTCTAAACTTCCCTTTCCCAGCGGCACATTCTATTTTCTAAAATCGATTGCATATGTATTTAGATCATTGTCTACCCCAGGCTCCCCCACCACCTTATCACCCATGAACCATCACCTTAATCTCTTGTGCCCATCCCTCCTCTGATTTTAGCCCCTCCCCCTCTTGCTCTCTGCTTCAGTTCAGTTGACAATTAAAAATTTTTGTTGTCTGTTTGTTTTCCCTCCATCCCTCCTATGAGACCGTCCCATATTTTCCTCTTTCTTTCTGGCTTATTTCCGCTCACATGACTCCTTCTAGCTCCATACATGTTGCTGCGAAGGATATAAGTTTGTCTTTTTCTTGACTGATGAATAATATTCCATTGTGTACACAGACCACAGTTTTCTGTACCATTGGTCTATGTGGGGGCATCCGGTTGTTTCCATATCCTGGCTATTGTAAACAGTGCTGCAGTAAACCTCTGAGTACAGGCGGCCTTTTGAATTAGAGTTACTGTATCCTTTGGGTAAATTCCCAGTAGCAGGATTGCTGGGTCGAATGGTAGTTCCATTTTCAGGAGTTTGAGGGTCCTCCGCACAGCTTTCCACAGTGCCTGGACCAGTTTGCATCCCACCAGCAGTGTAAGAGCGTTCCTTTCTCTCCGCATCCTCGCCAGCATTTCTTTCTACGTTTCTTTCCCCTCATCCTCAACAGTCCCCCTCCAAAGACACTGAAGTCAGCTATCAGTGCAGAAGCTCTGCTCGCTCAACATCTTCAAGGATGGAAACATGCCATGTTTTTACAATAAAATCAGCACTCAGCTCTACCTAGAGGCATTCTGCTTTCACTCGACACTTGAACGTTTCCCATTTCATTAAGGATTTCGTTCTTCTTAAAGGCTGGACCAGGAGAACGCTGGCAAAAGAGCAGCTGCAGCGCTTGGGGTGACCGAGCTGCTGTGGCTTCAGACCTGACTGGTAACAATACCCAGGACTGCTACATAAACTAGACACCTGAACAAACTTCAATCATAGCCGAGCTGGAGAGGAGAGCGCTTTCCAGGAGGCAGATGGGAAGAAACAATCAGGGCCAGAGTTAGGGTGACTGTCGCAGGATTGCCATGGGAAGCCCTGCGTCCGGGGAGACCCTTCAGCCCGGAGCACCCAGGTCAATGGCCATCCTGGCCCAAAGGGGCGAAGGGAAGCTGGCGCACAACGGACTTGCCGGCACTGCAAGCCAGACGTAGGCTCTGGGGCTGACACGTGATTCTCGTATTTGTCCCAAGTGTTTGTTTATTGAGTCGCTCAGATTTCCTGTGCGCATAATAGCGTATGCAAATGACAGCGTTTGCCTCGCTTCATCTTTCAACTAATTTCTTTCTCTTTGACAGGATCATCAACTGCAGCTATGATGTCAGCTGTCATGTCGGATGTCAGTTGTGATGTCAGATGTCAACTGCAGCATTGTTGCCTTGTTTAGACCTCCAAGGAATTCTTCTTAATGTTCCCCATTAAGCATGTGTATGTTAGTTTACTTTCATAAGTGTATAGGCGTTCCCTTCGATTTCTAGATGTTTGCTAAGATCTCGCTCGATCAATCAGGTTAGCACTTATTCACTGCTTTTATCTGCACTATTTCTTCTTCAACCCTTAATGGGATTAGTCCTGCACCTCCCAGCATTAAGCAGCCTTACGTTCCTACTTGGTACAGGATTGCATCAGTGAGCTTACATGCATGTACATGCATGTACACACATGTATACACATGTACACATGCATGGTTGTTACATGTATGTCCTTAAGTTAAACTGGCCTGTGATATTCTTTCCTTGCACTATTTCCGATGGGAGAGTTACAGCATGCTAACATCATAAAAACAACAGACACTTTTCTGTTACTCGACTGTTTGCAACAATCCGTATCATTTCCGTAAGTTATCTGTTCTTCAAATTTCAGTCACAGTCACCAAAAAAGAAAATGGGATCTGGCCCCAGGTATAATGAGGGGAAAGCAGAGTGTCACCAACCACCTTCACCCCAACCATTTGGCCAACAGTGGGCCCTGGCCTTCTCCATTTCCCTCATATGCTGCCACTGTGCAGCGGCCTCTGATAGATCTTTAGTTGTTCAGCTTGACGCTGAGTTCCCGTAACACCCCTCTCTTGTGGCCCAAGTGGAGTTAGGGCAGGGGCTCACACACAACTTGTTTGACACGCAGACCACGCAGGAGTCTCTCTCGAGGCCAGTTCAGGGGCACAGAGACTGTGCAGCCAAACAGGCCCAGTCTGCAAGGCCCCTGCACTTGCTTCAAGGTTCTTTTGTCTCCATCTTGCAGGTCTTCATCATTTGGAACATGGACTTCCAGGCTGAGGTTCCGCACCAGGCCCCACACGTCACCTGGCCAGTCCTGCCATCCCCGAGTACCTTTCCCGCCCTTCTACCCTCTCTGCCAGCGTCTGGTGCAGGCCGCGCGGGGACAACGGTGCTGATGTCGGGGTAATGGTGCCGACGTTGGGGTGACAGTGCTGATATCAGCTCTCTCACACTAAGACGTCCTTCCCGCGCTCATGTGCTGGCGTTCAGTCTTTAATCATAACTTTAATCATAACGAGTCTTTAATCATAGCAGCTCTCCGCCCAGTTCCTTCTCTGCAGGCTGAAGCACTTGGCTAAAATGGCATCTCCGACAGTCAGGGACTTCTTGCCTAGTGTCCGCAGCTGTCTATAATTCATTTCCTCCCAGAAACGTTTTGCGTTGTTTTCTTTCTTTTAGTTTCCTCTAACAGCAGCTCACAAACTGTAGAGGGACAAGCTAAGCCTCTTGCAGAAACGCTTTAGAAACCACCGCTTGCAGAAACAGAGAATGGAGCTCTGGTTACCAGAGGGGGGGGGCATGGGTGGAGGGTATCAGGAGACACAAGCGTCCAGTTATAAAGTGAGTGGACGGTGAGCATGCGGACCACCACCAATAATACGGCACAGTGTGCTGGCAGCACCAGACACAGGCGAAGCAGACTCACTGTCGTGAGCATTTTGCACCGCACGCGAACACCTAGTCACACCGCACACCTGACGCTGACATCGAGGTATGTGTCGCTGGGTCTTCGATTGAAACAAAACAGCCACGTGTCCCCTGAAGAGTGTCCATCGCAGCAAAGGTGAGCAACGTCACAGAAGCGCCCGCGCTTCTAATCCCGTCATCCCACGGAAGCCCACGACACGATGACGCCTGTGCGAGGCCTCTGGGGTGGATCACTGAGCAAAACACGTAAGAATGGGGGCGCTAGGAGAGCGTGCGTTCTGACGGGGGCAGAGGGTGCACCATAAGCCTAGCACGTGGCCGAAGGACAGAGTGCTGCGGGGGCACGCACTTCCTTCCTGCCCAGCCTCACTTGCTTCCTCAGTGTTCCCGCCACCCGCCCATCTGAACACAGCCCTTGTCCCGCCTCTCCTCCCATGGCCTTAGAAACCCAACTTCTTCCACGAACGCCCACACTGTCCGCCTTCACTTGGCTCCCTCCCAGGCCCTCCGCAATCCATCCCCCTTGCGTTCCTGTCACTTCGGGGAAACGGCTCTCGCCAGACCCAAATCACCGCTGAAGCCCAAGTGCCAGAGTGGTGGAAATGAACCAGAATCGGAGACGCCCTCCTTGAAACAAGCCATCAGGTTTGCATTCCCTAGACGATAACTGCTCGCGGCCACCCACGGGTTCTCACAGCTTTGAAGAGGAAGGCTTTGGGATCGAAGCCTGGCCTCAAGAACACCTGCTCCTCATCTCATCCACCTTCAGCCAGGGTGGGTCTTCAGCCGTGACCTTTATAACGAGATGATACGCTCGAGAACCGGCTGCTGGTCGGTGCCTCCCGCTTGTCCGTCCTCACTTCGTCTCCACTCCAGCTCCTGGTCATCCTTGAAAGCCCTTTACCCTTCTGGCTGCCTCGCCGGTCCTTTTCTTTGTTTTCCTGGTTGAAATAATCATTCCCTGTGACTTCAGTTCGATGGCAAGGATTGGTGTGTCCTTAGCGCCTACACCCAGTCAGCCAGACCTGCCCCAAGCGCCAGACTCGTCTCTCTGCCTGTCATCTGCGCCTGCAGGCCCACAGCCACCTCAAGCGTCCCCGCTGCCCCCTACCCAAGCCGCCCTTGAGACTCTCCCTTCCCCCGCCGTGCCACACACAGCCGTCACCGCGCCCTCCGGCTGCCGCACGCCACACGGTTCTCCAATCTTTCCTTCTGTCCCAGCGCCGTGAGCTGGCCGGGTGCCCCTTTCCTCACCTCAAATAGTACAACGATCGGCCTCGTCACTGGCTTCCGAGCAACGCTGCTCCTTCCAGTTCTCCACACGATACCAAGACTGGCCCCCTGGGACCCGGATCCGCCATGTTAGCTCTTCCCCGGAAGTCCTTGCCCCTGGTGCCCTGTCTGCCACCGGATGGGAGGGGCTACCGGCCCCGCTTGTCAGGGGGGCTTCAAAGTTCTTTGATCCTGAGCTATGTGCAGCGCCCCAAATGCCCCCCGAGCCTGGGCCTCTGTTCCTGAAATGCTCCTGCAACCGGTGACATCATGGTGGGCACCTGCGAATCCTTCTTCCCTAAGCACGTCGCTGGCTGGAGTCTGGGCGGGGCCCTGCTGTTTGCGCCCACAGAACTTAGCACTCCTGTCAACGCTTCTTTTTTTTGTTTGTTTTGTTTTTGAGACCAGGTCTTGTGATTTTTGCCCGTGGAACCGCAGGCTCACGTTGCCCGGGGTACCACGGACTCAAGCAATCCCCAGTCTCAGCCTCCCAGGTAGCTGGGACTACAGACACGCGCCACCACACCCAGCCATATTTTAGGACTAGGTCTCACTGTGTTGCCCCAAGGGGGACTTGAAGCGCAATCCCTGGTCCCCACCACTTCATAGGCTGAAGCTTACAGGCACGCGCCACCGTGCCCGGCTAGCGCTTCTTACCTGTATTTTTGGGAACGTCACAAAACTGGTATATGATTTAGGGGTGCAGCTTCGGATGTGTGCTGCCACTCCCCACCTATGACCAGAGCCCGCTATCACCCTCCCACAGTCCTTGGGCCCCTCAAACTGTGCACTGGACCCTGAGCCCTTGAAGGAGCGAGTGAGCAGCGCAGGGAGACGTGAGCACCACACATTGCAGAAGAGTGTGAATGGGAAAGCAGCCCCTTTCTAGGCGAATCAGCGTAACCAGTGCACGGATGGCGGCGCACGCAACGGTTTCCTTTAAAATGTAAAGAAAACACAACAAAGTAAGTGTTCGGCTCCGACTACTGGGATCACGGCTGATCTCTGTTGCTGTTCTTCATACCCTTACTCGCCAGATTTTCTATTGCAGATGGATCATAAATGTGGTGGGGGAAAAGTGACGAACTATAAAATTAAAGACCTGGACAGTAAAATATTTCCACCTCTTGCCTCAAAATGAACATCTCATAACATCTAGTCGAATCCGGCCGGGCACGGTGGCTCGTGCCTGTAAGCTTCAGCCTATGAAGCGGCCGGGGCTAGGGATCGCAGTTCAAGTTCCGCCTGGGGCCCGTAGTGAGACCTAGTTCCAAAGAAATAGCTGGGCATGGTGGTGCACACCTGTCATCCCAGCTACCTGGGAAGCTGAGGCTGGGGATGGCTTGAGTCTGTGGTACCCCGGGCAACGAGAGCCTGCGGTTCCACGGGCAAAAATAGCGAGACCTAGTCTCAAAAAATAAAAATAAATAAATAAATAAATAAATAAAATAAAATAAAATAAAATAAAAACATCTAGTGGAATCCGGTCACTGGAGCTCCGCACCCCCTTCCCCCAGCTGGAAGGGGAAGAGCCACGAGAAAGCCCTGCCTCGTGTAGCACCCGCAGCACCGCACGTGGACATAAGCCCAGTTGCCGACACCACGAGTCAGGACCCGAAATGTCAGCGGTGCTCTCCACGTGCGTTTTCCAATTCCACAGACACTTTCATAAGAAAACTCATAAGGATACTGGTTTGATGCAGACAACAGAACTGTGGGCTTTATTTTGAACTTGGAAATAAATAGAAGGGGGGGTATCAACCAGCGGTTGTTCTAAGCATCTGATGGGGTTACAGGACCCGAACGGCGTCCTCCGGCTGGGGTCATCTTAGCGGTGAAGCAGCACTGCGAAGAAAAGCAGAGGTGGGTTAAGCGGCTGGCAGGACGGACGCGCAGGTATCATGCGCGGCGCCGCAAGGGAGTGACCGCAGCGCGCACTCTGCGTGGCAAGTCACCGCCCTGTACGCTTTCAGTGCGCGATGACTTCGCTGCCTTCTGGATTCTGCCAGCGCAGCGGCTCACATTGCTGTGAGCGTGACGCATGCGCGCCGGACCAAGCACCACCACGATGCCAGTTCCGGCTGCGAAACCTAACTTCCCGGTCCCAGAGAACGGCCCGCAAAACCCACGTGAGCTGAGGCTGGTCGTAATGTCACGTACGTGTGCACGTATACACACATGTCTCACAACCAACCTATATGAAGCGATGCATGTATGTGCCCTGATAGCATCATCCAGGCGTGTGTGCAGCCTTGTATGGACAATGCATTGTATACATATATGCACACGTGTAATACTGTAAGGATTCTCTTCTTTCTGTTTAGGTGAGTCCCTTCTAAGAGCTTAACCTTGAGCAACACACTGCACTTTTCAGAGCTGTTTCTCATGTTGGCTCAGCACACAGACCAAACAATATGTCTATATAAAAGCTCGGTCGACTGTGCTAGGACGAACGAGTCACTTGCTCTCCCATGGAAATCCAAGCAGCTAATGAACTGAGTCTTCAGAGGACCCAGTTCAGTGAGGGCTCTGCTCCCTGTTCCCCGAGCCTTACCAACCACTTCACTCCACCTGGCGCTTCCCAATTACTTGGGAGGAGAGCCCGGCCAAGACTAGGGATTGGGGTGAGGTCTGCACGGTGGGGGGGGGGGGGTAGCGAAGCTCAGTCCGTCCATGGCATGAGATTCTGGGACCGGATCTCTCAGCCTCTGCTAGCACCAGACTGTGTCTGCTTGGAGAGCAGGTGGCTGACACCCGTGGCTAGGACCCAGGACTCAGTCCCAGAACTGCCAGACTCCTGAGGCTCTGGGTCTTGCCCCGGACAGGGGGTGGGGTCAACGTGCGTGGGGGGGAACATGGCCATGACCACGCTGTGTCAGAGTCAGAACGTGCGAAGCCCATTTCCTGCCTTCTCCCGAGGGGCCCAAATCTGTCTACCCAGCAAGTAACGTGGCACCCAAACAACCCGGCCCATCTCGTGTCCATTTTGCACCATCCAAAGCACGAATCCGGTTCCAGAAGCTAACACCAGGGCCACCCAAATATCTGCTGGGTAAGAAGTAAGTGTCTGCGGAACCGAGACGATGGCAACCACAATAGAAAATGAAAACCTTTACATTACATCCTACTGTGAATGACCTTGGCGCTCTTCCTCCCGCTCCTCGCCGCTCGTCCCATCTTCCGCTTCCGCTCTTGACAATTCCCTTTTCCGCTTGAGCCTTTGCTTCCGCAGATCCTTCACCACTCGGTTGACATTTCTCCGCAAAGGATTGGTCCATCTGCTGTGATAGTAGAAGGTCATGAAATCTGACTGCTCAACAAGGATGGGAGAATAACAATGGGAGGGATTTGGAGGAAAAGGCTACGCTCCCACGTGCCTCCACGTTCCCAGCTGACTTCACTGCCAGCGTAGCAAATCTGCTAGAAAACGCTGACACCGGACTCCCTCCCTCCTTTCTCTCTGGATGAGCCTCGCTGTCATTGCTACCTGCAGAGATATTCTGCGCATCGGACCCCCGCGGCAGGCACCTGGTTCCCCTCGACAGCCGCACCGCCTCCCTTCAGGACCCAGCCTACGCACCACCTTGTCCCGCTGCCCTTTGTTCCGCCCCTAGCCTGGAGCGACTCCTCCCTCCACGAACTTCCAAGTTAAATAGTAATAGTTCGCGTGACACTGGCGCCCATGCGTCCTGCGCACTAGCGCGACAGGCCAGGAGCCAACCCCACGTGCGCTCCTGCACGTGTGCGGACAGTGGCCGACGGGGGTACCCGGGAGCCGAGCGCAGGCTGAGCACTTGGCCAGACGCGCGATAGGTCTGATCTCATTCGCTCGTCGCAACCACCCTACAGAGCGCATGCTGCAGTTCCTGTCTTGCAATGACCGAAGTGTGGCTTAGAAAGTGAAGAGAACGCACCTGCTCTCTGACACGGCAGGCATGAGATGACAGCAGCAGCGGAACCTGTCTTCCCAACATGAACGACAGGCGCTTTCCATCAGCCCGCACTGCCATGTGGGGGAACCATGACAAAGCGCAAGACGACAGGCGCCCTACTCTCCCGGGCCTGTGTCTAACGAGCATGTTACATGCATCATCTCAGGTCACCTTTGCGATGACTCAGTGAGATCAGAGCTACGTCCAGCCTTCCTACTTCTCAGATGAGGAAACCAAGACACCAAGAAGGAAAGCTTCCTGCCCGAGGCCCCAGACCACCGTGCAGTGAGTCCAGGATTAGAATCCAGACCTTCGGGCAGTGCCAGCTCTCACCTATCAGGCTGGCCTGTCTTGTTTGCCCTCCATGCTGGGAAACCACTTCAGGCTACCACCTCAGCCCGCAACGCTCTTTACCCCTCGGAGCCGGGGACCCGGTGGGGGCTCGCAAAATGTTAGCTGGTTTTTATGTTTGTGGATTTTCATTTTTCTGAAGGCCTGAACACAAACCAAATAGAAACAGCGGGGGTGTTCACGGTGGAGGGAGCTCTGGAAACCCCAGAGAGAACAAAAGGCTCCACGTGCGAACCCCGCCACGGGAACGGCGGTACCCAGCACCAGCCCGTCTGCCGAGGCCGGGAAGGGCACGGGCCCTGACGGCGCTCGGAGCTGCCCCCGTGGCCGGGTGCGGGGCGTGCAGGGCCGGAGGCGGAGACAGATGAGGCCGTCTCGGGAATGATGACTTGGAAGGTAACGCTCACTCTCTTCCCCTGAAGCTGCCTTACTGGGTCGTCACTGAGCTCCGCTAGGTAAGACAGCTGGGGAGGGAATCAACGCTTTTTTCGCAATTAGTCGCTAAAAGTCTCCAGGTATAAATAAATAGCGGGTGAAGGTCAAAAATATATTTCTGTGATTGACCTACAGTTTCCTTATACCGCGGTGCTCTTAACCACAGCCTCGACGATGGGAATAACAATCTCTGAAAGAACCACCGAGCTCTCAGCCCCTGGCGCCAGGTGTGCTTCTGAAAGCAGAGTATCCGGGGTTTAGAGAGTAAAGGGGACACGCGCGCCACTCCCCAGGGCCTAGACTGGCACGTCAGGGCCTAGACCGGCACCTCATCCTCAGACAGAGAGAGACATCCCCTGGGCGGAGCGCATGAATATATTCACTGCAAGCATTAAATCTCGCTGCAGGATGACTCAGGGAAGGTCACGTCAAGTTTTGCTGCCAAGCGAGCTAAGAGAAAAGCTTTAGGTCTGTTCTTTTTGAAGTTAAGAGTTTCAGATGATCCCCTGAAGACGTCCTTTTGTCCGACTGCTGTGGCTTCCACGTAGCTTACTTTGCAATCACCTCAATTACCGTATCTACTTCACCCAGAGGCTTCGTCTTAAACGTGGTGCTGCGCACATGCCGCCTCCGTGGAGCGGAATGCAGCACCGTTGGATGACTTAAGCCACCGCAGGGGTCTAGGTTACGGAGGACTCGGCCTCAGGCTCGGCCTTCAGCATGCAAGGCAGGCAAACACCGCAGAGATCCAGAGTTAGGTATTCTACCAAGCGCGGACGTCCAAGGAGGAAAGGGGGGGTAAAAATGATTTACTGGGTGCCCGACAGGTGATTCCATCCATTTCCTATGAGATGTCACGTGCTGTGGCCAGCACACCCCCCCTTGAAAAGTTCAGGTCAGCTTATCCCACACGGGCGACATAAAGCTGAAGACGACATGTGGCCTGGCCTCGGGGAGCTTACAGTTGAGAAGGGAGGCAGGTGGAAAGGCAAAGAGAAGCATGTCACGTTGAGCTAATCCACGCAGAGGGAAGTGGAGATGGGTAGACGAGCAGGAAGGAGTTTCACCCAGTTTGGGCAGCAGATTTGGGGTACGTTTCCCAGAGGAGACGAGAGCTCAGCTGAAGCCTGCACCCCGAGTGGAAGGGGGCGGAAGAAGGGGGTGCTGAAGCCTGCACCCGGAGAGGAAGGGGGCTGAAGAAGGGGGGTGGGCGCAGCGGGCAGAGGAAGAGTGCTGCGGACCGGCCGGGCGAGGGCACAGGCCAGATGACCAGAGTTCAGCTGGGCAGGAAAGACACAGGAGCCGGCGAATGGCTAACAGACACACACTCAAGGGGTGATGAATCTGCTGCGATTTATTTGAGATTTTTTGTGGATATATATAGTGTTTTAGGCAATTATATCAGCATTCTATGAGTATATACAATTAACAGATTGCAGATTTATCCTAGGCGTATTTTAACTAACAATATAAGTTCCCAAAAGCATCAATCTTTTACTTTGTTATCCCTTTACTGAGAATTAACATATCAACAGATTGCAGATTTTTCCTAGGTGTAACTAACAATATAAGTTCCCAAAAGTATCCCAAAGCAATCTTCGACTTTGTTACTGAGAATTAACACATCAACAGGTTGCAGATTTATCCTAGGTGTAACTAACAATATAAGTTCCCAAAAGTATCCCAAAGCAATCTTCGACTTTGTTACTGAGAATTAACACATCAACAGGTTGCAGATTTATCTTAGGTGTAACTAACAATATAAGTTCCCAAAAGTATCCCAAAGCAATCTTTTACTTTGTTACTGAGAATTAACACATCAACAGGTTGCAGATTTATCTTAGGTGTAACTTAAACATTTTAACTAACAATATAAGTTCCCAAAAGCATTAATCTTTTACTTTGTTATCCCTTCACTGAGACTCCACCAAGGTAAATTGGATTTGCTTTGAAACTTTTTTAGGAAAATACCCTGACCACAAGGCTGCTTAGAATTATTTACTAAATCAGAGGACGACCTCGAAAACTCCCTTGCCTGGAGTCTGGGGGCAGCACCCTCAGCTTTCAAAAACACCCCTCCTGTGGGGACAGAGAGCTTCGCTCATGGGTGTTTTTTGTCCCATGAGTTTCCTATATCAGGTCAGCTCCCACAGAAGAGCATGTCAAGCCACAGGGAGTCGTGCTGCTGAAATGCTCAGTGAAACAGGGAAGCTTGGCACCGTGTCCTCTGGGAAGCGGCAATTCGGAGTAAGGAAGAAAACGGAAAATGGGGGAGGGGGAAACAGGAAGAAGGATAAGTGTGTGTTCGATTATATGGGTGGAATGCAAGTGCACAAAGAGGCTCTTCTCAGCGAGAGGATGCTTGTAGGACACTTCGTGGAGGATGGACGAGAGAACCTCCAAGACCTGGGCGCACCACGTCAAAAGAACAGATGCGAAGAAACTCTCGAGATGCCGGGAAAGAGAAGATGCTTCACTGGCTAAAGCAAAAGGCGCGTGGCACGTGAGACAAAATCCCGCCGGGCGTCATACGAAGCAGTACAGGTGACCTGGGGAGGACAGTCCTTCGCATGAACCTGAAGCCACAAACTGCATTGCGTTCTTAGCCGCATTCCGTTTCTTTCTCTTTCCCCCAGCAGAAAGAGCGGGGAACTTGGACAACGGTTTGAGGTTCTCTCTCTCTCACTGATGATCTCGAGTAAGAAGCCAAACCTCGCTGCATCTCTATTCTGAAGGTCAAAGAAACCAACCAACCGCGTGAAACAGCCACGGGACGAGGTCAAACGCGCTCGGTGGTGTTTCCGGCACCTCCCAACCTGGATGTCACCTACCCTTAGCCGAGCGTGCATCCCTTGAGAACACAGGGCACAATCTGATTCCCCTTTCTACCTCTCACGGCACCTAACGCCAGGCCTGGAAGCCAGGATTGCTGAACACATCAGAAGTCCGGGAAGGACGCAGGGATGCGAGAGAGCTGGTTTAGGAAGGTGGGTCTGGCGGGGCATTGCAGCATGAAGAGGAAGGAGAGGGGATCAGGAGTCAAGGCACGTGGCCAAACTGCTTGCGGGCCTCTTTACCCACTGTCCTCACCTGCGCACACAGCCATACATTCCTAGCGAGGTTGCCAGGGAGCCTCACCAGGACCCACTCCTCGCCATCTTCTAAACGCCACATGTGGACCAGCCGTTAGCTCTCCTGCACGAGCGCCCGGGACTGAGCATCTCGTCACAATGCCCCCCGTTCCCCGTCCGGCCTGCCCATGCCCTTGGATGCTGGCAACCCTCGTGCTGCGGAAGGATGCCTATCTCCCTGCGATTCAAGTGTTGGTGCCTCACCCCCCGCCGGCTGCATTTGGAACCGGGGCCTCTGGGGATGAAACTAAGGCTAAATGAGTTCCTAAGAGCGGGGCCTTGATCTGGCCAAGTTCATGCTACTATACAGAGACTCCCCAGGGAGCCTGTTCTGCCCCGCGCCCTACTCCTGCACTCGCCAAGGAAAGGCGACGTTGCACACACATCGCCACCTGCAAGCCAGGAGAGGAGACCGCACTGGAAACCAGACCAACTTGGCACCCTGGGCGCAGGCATCCGCCCTCCAGAACTGTGAGGAAGCAGACAGCTGCTTAGAGCCACCCACCCTGCACGGGGCACCGGGACATGACCCTGAAGACCGAAACACCGGGGCTCCCTTTGCTCCTCTCCTGCAACCACTCGCCCAAGATGGCAGCTGAGAGCTGGCAAGGCCCAGACTGAGACGTGGCCACAAAGTGGGAGAAGGGGCAGATCCCTGACTCGTGCCAGCAGCAATTCAAAATGGCAGGGAGACAAGGATAACAGCCAAGGACAAAGGTAACGGTCAGAAGTGAGTCCCAGGTTTCTGAGACTAAAGAAATCCGTGATGGGAATGGAGAGGTGCCAAGAGATGATCTGGAAGAAAAAAAGGTAAGTCCAGTTACGTGCATGTGGCTTCTAAGGTACCATCGTCACATCTACTTCAGGAAGGCAGCAGGAATGAGGCAGAGGTGGAGGTGAGGCCATGAGGATTCCGCTTTAAGAGCAGATGGCAAACAAGCACCATTGGGAGAAGAGAGAAAAGCACTCCGAGGCGGACTAGAACAATCAGGACAACAAGGAAATCCAAGGGAGAGAAGTTTCGAGAAGGGAACAATCAGCAGTACTGGCTGAGCAAAAGGTCAAACTGGACAGGAACTGCGAAAAGGCCCCGGCGCTTGGCAATGAGGTTATTAGTTACTTGGCAACAAACTGCGCCTTTGAACGGTACCTTCTATTCCAGAATCGGCCGAAATACCGCCCCCGTGTCCTTGCCGTGGCAACACCTCGGAAACATAATCCGCACGAACCGAGGCGCTCTCAGTATTTCGGTGACTCGTTACCTTGAACAGGGTCCAAGGACACCTGGCTTTATTGGAGCTGCAAGTCCACAGTGACTCGGACAGGAGCGGGGCACCGGCGCCCGCACCCGGCCCCTGCCCACATTTTATCAGGCCTCCGACAGCCCAGCTGCTCTCTCAGAATTACTCAGCATTTTATTTCCTTTCTCCGAACGCACCAGAGGTAATTCCAGCACCTTCAAAGCCTCCGGCAGTTGTTTAATTACTGCAGAAAGCTTTTCAGAATTCCAGTCCTAACTGTACGGAGCAGCGCTATGGAACACACACGCGGGGACGCGAAGCAGGAACGAGGCTTTCAAAGGCCCAACGGGTGATGATTTTCAGGCAGTTCCCGGCACATTCATGCCCGGTTCCTTCCCTCCCATTGTAGGAGAGCGAGCGGCGCGGAGACCGCGTGCGTCCCGGAAAGCAGTTGACAAGCCAGGGGGTCGCGGTGGGCTTGGTCCAGATGGAGACGCACGCGGCCGTGTGGCCGCGACACTGCGGTGGAGGGAGGGTGTGGCCCGGCACCACGCGGGGCCAAGGCAGCCTACGATCTGCTCACGCGCAGCTTTTCGTGGGTTGAAAGGAAACAACGTTCCGTGCTTTGCACACTGAGCTCTGGATTCTTGGTCCAAAGCTAGAAACGCGGCCCGAGAGGACAGGGGCCGCCAAGCCGCTCCGCGCCAACCGAGTGGCCGCGGCGGCAGGAAGCCTCGCCTGTCCGCGCTCGTGGAGCCACCCGCCCCGCGCTCGCTCAGCGGCCTCAGCCACGCACAGACGCTCGCGGAGGCCGCAGGCTAAGCTCCGGCTAACGGCGGCGATCAGAGCCACGCCTGGCTCTCGAGGCTCCGGCCAGCCGCACTCCTGCTGGCCTGGGCAGGCCACCGCGCTGGCTTCTCGCCTGCTCTCGCCCCTCCTTCCTTCCGTCCCCGGCCACCCGACAGCTCCTCTCCTTTGGCTCTAGTGAGCCTCAAGCCTAGCGTGACACTTGACCCTAACGGGCTCCCTGTTCATGAGAGTGAAAACAGAGCTGGCGTCACCCTGAGGACGTGATGCCTCTCAACGCACCCCTTCCACCAGCGCTGGGTGATCCGTGATATTTACGGCCTCCTCAGCGGAGAGACCTCAGGGCCGTGAGGAGGGAGGAAGCCCTCCACCCCTAATCCGAATCCCATCCTCTCCCAGAGCGCGGCTCAAACAGCACCTCCGCCGAGAAGCCCACCCTGCCCGCGCACTCACGGCGGTACCTTGTGGGACTTAGTCCCGCCTCGCACTTCGGACCTTAGTTATGCGCCGTTTTCCGGTGTGACTGGGCGCACCGTGTTTGCGGTCAATTTCGGGTAGACTGAAGCTCCTTCAGACGAGGACACGTGACTGAGGCAGTGTCCAAAGCCCGCGACCTCCAGCACAAGCAAACGGCGACTGAATGCGGCGCCGAGGGCCACATGAGCCGGGCACCTGCAACGCTGGAGCTGATGGTCCTCTTTACCCAAACGCTTCCACTGCCCCCACCTGCTGGAGGCAGCTTACTTTCCATCCCCTCAGTCTCGCCCATAGTTCGCACCTTAGGCGATCTGTAGAGAAAGCACTGTCCAGACCACAGGAGCCACAGACCACCAGGACATCTCTGTTCCGGTTTATGACGGGAGGCGGGAGAGCAGAGCCACCCACCGACCGCTGGCAGCTTTGTCCCCCAAGGGTTGCACAGCTGGTGCTGAAGGCGCAGCGCAAGCACAGCTCCCTGCGCCTCGGAGGAGGCTTCCAACCAAGAGGCCCAGGTCCTGGGACCACGTCTGCTCGTGGACTTTAGCTCCACAGATTTAAGCAGTTACCAGCATTTGGTTTTATTTGTTCGTTTGTTTCTTAAGTCACTGCATTTTCCTGTCACTGTGTTTAAGTCACACGGATTTCCCTGCTGCGAGTCATTGGTTTGACCGATACTAGCGTAGCTCTCCCTATTGCCTGACATGAGTAAAAGAAAGCAGCTTAAGGAGACGCTTTTGAAGGGTGCTCACCCCTCATTCCACACACAAGGAAGAGAGTTAACAGGCGTTGCTTCCGTCTAAACTCCCCGCTCGGTACCAAGGATGGGATCTTCTTTCAAACACAACCGTCCCCTGGCCTGTAAAATCAGCCGGCACGAGAACAGCTGGCAGTGCCATCTACCCTGAAACATGTAGGGAAGTTCTGCTAAGCAGCTGGCCAAAGCTGACAGCAGTTCCGGGGTTGTGACAAGTCACTCAGTATCACTGAAGGAACATCTCACTCTTCTACCAGAGAGCGAAATGAGTAAACAAATAAATAAGTCATAATAAACCAAACTGTATGGCATTCAAGACACGATGGTCACATTGTGACAGGGCACCCCCTCTAGGTACCTTCATTAACATTGCCGATGTATGGTAAAGTAGGAAAAAGCTCACATGGCTCACACTCCCCTTCTTCCAAAGCCCCTGATCAAAATGCCTGAAAAATGCCCTTCTTTGTTTTCAACCTATATTTATAGTCTCTTTCCCTGCCCCCCCCTCCCCCAGCCAGAGAGGACTCAGCGGGGTCCTGTCTGTCAGGTATGCTAATGAAAGTATCAGATCACTTCTCTTTGACATTTGCAAATCTACAGCAACAGAAGAGTAGCTCCTTATCAAATGTATGTATCAACTATGTTAATAGCAAGTTTATTCCTAGTTTACCAGTACATCAGCATTTGGTCATAGTTAAAGAGTCTCTCTCTCTCTTGCCCGATAACAACATGGTTCTCTCAAGCCATTGTATTATGTAGAAGGAAGAAAAAAATGTCTGTAAGGAGATTATCCTACCAGGGCTGTTCTATCAGACACTCCCTAAATGGAACAGCGTAAGCCTAGCCACCAACTGCTAGCAAATATTACTTCACTCTCGTTCATGAGCTAACTCTTACAAGAAATCAAGGCAAAAAGGCCAGAAATTCCACTTCTAGCCCCAATGCTGGGGGGTAGAAACGAGAGAAGGTCTAGGACTAGAGGTCACCTGCCTAGTACAAGGAGCTAGGTGGAAACAGCAAGACCTGAGGGAGAGTACACATGTGTCGGGGTGTGCAGGTGTGCGCCTCCACTGCGACGGCTTTGCATACAACCGGTAAATAGGCAAAAATGTATTTAAAACAATAGAAATCACAATAGAAGCTGAGAGAAATACATACCCACGCATGTGTCTAACTGGAGGGACAAGGATTCTGTGACCACACGCAAGCAGAGTAGTGAGAGGCGTGGGCTCCCTCAGGGGCCCACCCTCGGCCGGACACTCTAAGGAGGTGCCAGGCTCAGGGTGGTGCCAGGGCTGCCCTTCTGTTCACACAGACTGAGCGCGAGCACCTACTCCAATCTGTGCGCAGGTGCTTCGGCCGCCGCCCCCTACTCTTGGCCCTGCTTTCCACTTCCACCCCGCCCGGGCCAGAAGGTAGGAATGGTCTTAAGAACTGCACAAGCTGCAAAGCACATCAGCAGCGCCCTGCAGTTCGGTAGAGAAGGCTGAGAGGAGGAATCTGACACAAATGGGCTCGACGGTAGACCCACAGGCCCACTTCACACAGCCCCTGTCACACAGCCCCAAGATGGAGTCTTCCCTTTCCTTCCAACTGGGATTTTGTTTGATGCGGGAGTGGATCAACTGTGTGAGACGCTATCTTAAATGTGTGGAAAATCAAAATCACATGCCCTTTCAAATGATTTGGGTAGATCTTTACATTTTCCTCCAGCTACCTTTTTTTGAAATAGAAGGGACCCAAACAAAGTTGCTTTGATTCCAGCACATATGGTAAACACGTGTGTCCACACAAACATCCCCAACTGCACCGAGCAGCCGGCACGTGAAAGGGGCTACGGGGCCTACCTTCTCCGGCAGAAGGAACTGCAGCAGATGGGCAGGCACACCAGGATGATCATGGTGATCACGCCGAACACAAACATCCGGAACACACGCATCACCCCTGTGGGTTTCAAGAGATCCCGTCACTTTTATGGCTCAAGCAAGGGAGGCAAACCTGAGCTCTTTCATAAAACTATTAAAAAAACCCTATCAGTTACTGAAGTAAAATAAAGAGGTATTCTTCTGTAACAGGTAAACAGTCTTGCTGTTCTGAGTAGAAGTCTATGAAGTCTTGCTAAAATACAACTTAAGGCTACACTTTAAATACTTGCTCCCAATGGGAGTCTTAAAAAATACTACTGTTTTGATAGCAGATTATTATATTTCATACAATCTATTTCTTCCAACAGCCCGAGTGCCTTTTTGCTTGTCCATAGCCTAGGGCTCTAGAGAACTGAATTAATCCATGAATAGTTAAAGTGATAAAGAAATGGTTTTTTAAATGTTTACTTCTAAATACCACAATATTAAATTAAATAGGGGATCAAGAATTTGCAGGTGAATAAGCATATTTTATTCTTACATTCATTAAGAAATGCATTCTAATGTGATTGGGGAATTGTAAGTCACGGTTCAATTTTTTTCCTCTACAAAAAAGCAAATGTCTCCTTACACATAATATGAAGTCTAAACTGATGGATGAATTATAAACAGCATGGGACAGTGTTAAAACTATAATACCATATTCATGATCAGGTTTCAGTTTCCGTTATCCATATGAGCTGTTCAGCAGAGCTACCAACTATGAGTAGGGATGATGTTAGCCTAAGACGTGGTTTCTGCAAGCATCATTTCTGTAGATTCTGTCAGTGCTTCATCGTATCAAATGCATCTATCACGGGACCAACGGGTTAATAAGTCTCCGGGATCCATGAAAGCACAAAAACAGATGGGCTGGTTCTCAAAATGTTGTAAAGGAAAAAAATCTTAAGAGAAGAACCTAATTCAAAAATGGTTCACGGGTGATATGTGGTGGGAGAACCCCAGGGAATACAACAATGTGAAAAATAAACAAACAAATAAATACATGTAAACAATAAAAATAAAACAAATACAGCAGAACAAAAGGAAATTAGTAAACAGACTTGAACAAGAAAGACTGCTATATTCTGAGATGTCCACAGCAAGGTAAATGGGAATAAAGAGGGTGGCAGGAGAAAAGTGGAAGCAAGTCTGATGGGCAGCTTGCCCCGGCCACCGAGGGCCAGGGCACAGGAAACATTAAATCCAAAGACTAGGTGGGGCCAAGCGAAGCGCCCGTCACATGCAACAGCGAAGAAGCTGCCCCTGTAAAGAGGCCTGGGGCTGGTGGAGGACAACAAGGCTTGTAGCCCCAGCCCCTGTTGACTGGTAAGCTGGAAGATGCAAATTTGAATGTACAGCCTGTGACCTTCTAATGCAATTTGAAAGAAGAGAAATGCAATGTGCTTAAGCAAATGAACTTACTGTCTTCTAACGGGGCAAAGCAGGAAAAGGTGTCAGTCCCGAACGATGCATAGCAGCACTTGACTTTCAAACATTCACTCTGGTTCAGATCCTTCCCCTTACTGCATGGCACAATCTCTTCGTTCTCCTTGAGATCGCAAGCTTTTAGAAACAAAATCCAAGAAAGATCGTTCAGCATGGATAATAAGCCCTTCCCTTGTCAAATAATTGCTGCAAGATGAAAACAAAACATACAGAGCCGGGCACGGTGGCTGGTGCCTGTCAGCTTCAGCCTATGAAGTGGCTGGGGCCAGGGATCACCGTTCGAGTCCCGCTTAGAGCAACACAGAGAGACCTAGTCCCAAAAAATAGCTGGGTGTGGTGGTACATGCCTGTCATCCCAGCTACCTGGGAAGCTGAGGCTGGGGATTGCTTGAGTCCATGGTACCCCGGGCAATGTGAGCCTGCGGTTTCATGGGCAAAAATAGCGAGACGTAAGTTCAAAAAAAACCAAAAAAAAAACCAAAACATACACATATAAGCTGGTGAACATGGAAAAGAAGAAAGACTTAAACCAAAAATTAACTCAAAGTTATTTAACAGCTTATTTTCAGTTCTAGATGAGCTGGAGAAAAATAAAAATTGCCACCCGATCAGCGCTAAGGTCATCTTTAAAGGACTATAAATCATCAGTTGAGTGGCGGTGCCACAAATATAACACAGAAAGAGGCAGTCCCGCACCATCAAGGCCGCCACCTTGTTGAAATAATACAGATATTCTCTCACTAAATGTTACTAAGCCAATCACAGACCGCACCGATGATAATGACCGAGAGGAACATTCACAAGATGACTGCTGCCGAGTGACATTAAATGGCACTATCGGAATTGACCTACTTTCTGGGAACCCGGTCATACTGGCATCGCAATGCTTTGAGGTTCTCTCCCTTTTGACCTTAAGCTGCGATTCTGTAGTTCTGAACAGGCAACGATCTACGGCATAATCAACAAGCATCACATAGCTGTAGTAAATTCATGCATATTTGAATCTGTAAGACCCACAGGCTTAAGTAGGTGATTTCTTTAAGGATCCTGCTTGATAAGAGAAACAAATGACAACTGGAAAGGAAGACAGCAGCTTTCATTCAAAAGAAAAAGCTCTACTGTATGGCTAAAGGCAAGCACAGGTTCAGTTCCATTTCCAATACGCTGGCTACAGACTGAGCAAAGTAATAATTGCTGCCTGTACTTCGCGCCAAAGCACCTCAGCGTCAGCAAAGAGAAATATAATCACTGCAAGAGCATCTTTACCCCTTGGTCTATTTACTTGTCTCCCACTCTGGACGGCCGGCAGTCCCTCACCTAAGGTGAAAGGAGCAAGAGCCTGGGGCCGGGGATCCCGCTCTACATGCCTTATGACTAATCTCTGCAACACGTCCCCGAGTGAGTCTTACACCCTCCATTTACAAAGGAAAGAAATAAAGACTCAGAGTCACTTGCACAAGGCCACAAATCAAGGGCATTACCAAATGGCCTAGACATTCGCTCCCCAAACAGGAGAGCGGTCACCCTAGTCTGGTCTTAGGGACGCTCGCTATCTCCTGCTATCCTGCCAGGCCCAGAGTGACTCTTCACAAGTCGACCTGCATCTGGAAGACCACTTTCAGTGGTGGGCATCACGCAACAGGGACAGGGTGACTCCAGTAATCAGGGCCTGGCAAAAAAAAAAACAACGGGTGAAGTTCCTGTATTCCGGGTCCATCGTGATACACACTGTTCAGAAACCACTTTCCGGAAAAGTCCTGACAAGTGTTTAGACCATGGAGAAGGCTGCGCTTGGCGCCTCTCCACTCCCTTCTGCTGCCAAGCTCCTGCTCTTTCATACTTAACACTTCATCTGATGGGCCTGACACCAGAATCTAAAGCTAACTTTCAGACTCACGTTACTACGCCAGCCTTGTAACTCTGCAGACTAAAAAGAGTAGAACAATTTGAACCAGGTTTAAGTATCTAATTTTGTCCCAAGGTGGAAGCATCAGGTGGCCGCCCGAGCTTCCCTGTGCTGCTCTCCAGGTTAGCATGTTGGTCTGCTAGCCATGAAGCGTACACAGACCAGAGTCTCATGATGGCGACATTTGTCTTTAGCGCGTGCGTTGAAAGTGTTCCTTTCTGATTGCACAGAGGAGGAAATAAGTTGGTCAAAACTGCTTCCCATTTGATGAACTTGTAGCTATTCTTTCGAAAGAGGTGCTGTGTTTTATGAGCATTTAATCACAGTTTGGCAAGATTTTAGTCAACCTAGCTCAGACGTTTCTCTTAAAACGGAACAAGTAGACTTGGTTAGGCAAGAACATTACCTCATACAATTACTTTTGACTCAAAATTACCAGTGCAGGTGGGAGGAGCGCTTTGGAAATGCAGCTAGCTTCTTCACGCTATTCTTAAAGGTGGCTTCGGGGTAGGAGCAACGTGGTTCGCCTACATTAAGTGCGGGACAGTTTCCACCTGCTACTTTCTACACCACGCTTTCTACACCACCTGCTACTGCTACACCACGCTCTACAGTCTCAATCATCACAGGCCAAGTTTGGCTTCACTAAGCCATCTTTCTGCTCCACAACACGCTCCTCTCTCCACTCAATGAGGACCACAGCATTTTTTTTTTATTTATGAAAATAGCTGTTTATTTGGCTATCCTCACTGGTAGTAGGTGTTAGCAGGCCTGTTTTCGTACTTGATGAAACCAGTTCAGAGAAACAGGAAGAGATTTATGCGAGGTCACAGAAAAAATTCAGTGGCAGAGTCTGGAATCACACGATGGAAATAACTGTGTTTATAGATGTACATCACAGTTTGTTAGAATAAATTCTGCATGATTTTTAATAAAAGCTTCACCTTTGTGATTCACGTATGTCAATTTAGCTGAAGCTTCTCCTTGAAAGGGCACCACAGGCCGTGCAAAGCGAAACACATTTATTTGTGGTTAATAATTCTCGGGAGTCGCCACGCGCTGGATAAACATACAGAATCACGAAAAGACGATGTGACTTGAAACCTGAACTTTTTATCATTAAAACAGATGGGGAAACAGCTGGTATATCTGGTGATCAGAGACCCAAAACACCCCGATTAAGTCTACCAAGGACAGAGATTTCATAACACCGAGTCAGTGGCCAAGCTCCAGACAATGCCAGGAAGGCAAACCGTGAAAGGTCTAGCGAGTCACAAAGGAGAGCTATTTTCTAGAGAGCAGCAAACATTTGCAATGTCTTAAAAATATAGGACTAGTTCCTCCTCACAATTCTTTGTGGTAAATATCTTCATTTTAAAGATGCGGGCGCAGATGGTCAAAGAGCTAGCCTTGCTTCAGGGAAAGGGCAGAGAGTCGAGATGAAAACTCAGGTCAACCCCACGCCAGAGTTAAGAGACCGCACAGCCTCTTAAACATTAAAATACTATTTTCAAACCAAGAATACTGGAAGGGAGGGGAAAAAAATCAAACAACTTACTGGTTGGAAAGAAAAAATTGAGCACAATCTCCCACGTAGTGTATTCATGCAGAGAGCGTCCATCAGAGTTGTCCTTGCTCCACAGATAGTCACTTGGGATCACAGAAGGTGGGACTCCTTAAGAAAAAGATAAAATAATCATCAATCCAACGTCTGAGGCATTTATCACTCTCCATGACCCCTTAATAGTGATTTTCTTTGCTTAAATTAATTAAGAGCTAACAGACATTGTACTGACAGCTCATAACAGCTTTGATACTATTAATAAGCAGAATGTGATTCTGCAGGAAACAGAAAGACTGAGTATTACATTTAAGAATGCTTAAGCCAGAGGCCAACACAGCCCACTGCAAGCTGATGGGCAGCAGGGAACTTGCCCCTGAAAACCAGCATGGATGCTCCAAAGCCCCATCCATTATCGATCTGGATACAGAATGGATGCCAACTAAGAAACTCCTGGCAAGCATGCTGACTTCTTTATTTGCTGATACAAATCAAGGTCTTACAGTAAAACCATTAGCCAACTTCTTCATAGCTGCAAACAGCCTGTTTTGAGATTTGATTCCCTCCTATATATAGAAAGAGAAGAGAATATCCAACTTTGTTCCCACATCAGGATTCATCAATACTATTAAGGTCCATCAATAAGTGTAACCTTAGCTGTCACCTGAAGAGAAATGTTTTTACTTCTATTAAGGCTGTTCTCTAGTCTAGTTAACTACAACTTTTCTGCTGTTTCTTCATTTCATTTTTAAACAGAAGTGGGATTTAATCAAATGTTTCTATATTTCTTGCCATGATCATATCTCCCCCTACCTATCAACTTCTGAAGATTAATATATTTTCAAATATTAAGATAGTCTCGTACTCCTGAACCACCACCAGTGCTATATGTGTGTGCTATTTGTGGAGCAAATTCCTGAATGAAGTGTGTCTGTAGTTTTCTGATGTGGGAACTCTAGAGGTTTGGTCGTGAGTATTATATCTGTTTCCTAAAATAATCTGGGAAGCATCTCATCTTAAATCCTGAAGCCATTTAAGTCGCATATGAAATATTTGATCCATTCATAGTTTAGGAAAACTCCCCTACAAACAGTCTGAGCTTGTAGTGTGTGGCCAGGGAGGGGTGGGGAGGGGGGTCCTTAAGAGCTTCCTACTTCTTTGCGGTCATGAGCCAATTTTGATTATTTTTACTTTCTAGGAAACGTTCACAAAATATTAATTAGGATGGACTCACAAGAGTACTCACTTATCACTTTTAAGCTTCCTTTATATCAACAGCAATATATTGCTTCTCATTTTAATGAGATGACATATGAATGGCCTGTGCATGCTGGGCCTGCAGGGCATGATTCTGAAGGTTCAATGACTGCGGAATTATATTCCTCAAAGGCTTAGGACCTTTAATTTCCCCATCAAGGGCTGAAAGCTGTGTATTAGTCGCCCACCATGACTGCGGCTTCTCTAGAGCCAATTGTTTTATATAATTCAACAGTAAATGTACAAATCATGGACAATAAACGTTCCGTCATGAGACTTTTACCTTCACTGTACATAGCTCGCCAGCAGTTTCCAGAACCATCCTGGCCTGCTGTTCGCTCCTAATCCCTACCCATGAAGTCTTTAATGTGTGTTGTATTCTAGGTTTAGGGGATGCATCAGCGAGCAACGGATCAAATGCCTGCGTTCGCGGATCACAACAGAGCAGAGCAGACAGGGAAGGAAAAAGCAAGCTCACAAGGGCAGGCTGCGATGCGTGCTCTGGAGACAGGCGAAGCCAGCAGCGAAAGGGCGTGGACCCGCCTCCCCCGGCTGCGCCCCCGGAGGTGATGGGGGATTTCCGCTCCGAGCAACCCAGAGGGCACGGACGAGGCCTGGCGGCACACGGGGCACAAAAGGTGACGGATACTGCCAGGCTCACCTGACCGGATCCGGGGCTCGCTGCCCCACACCACGAGGAGGGAAGCCATGGCTCAGAGCGGTCTTGACAGCGCCGCCTTCTGTGCTGCCACTTGCTTGCCCAGTGCTTCCTGCCCAGCTGACCATCCTGGGGGCCAGGGCAGCCATGGAGGAAGCGCCCGGTGGCAGTGGCATACAGAGGCAGCCAGAGCAGCCGCTCTAGGTTCTCTCTCAGGCCAGAGCCTGAGCCCCAGCCCTGAGTACCCCAGCCTCCCGCCCCTCCCAGGGAGTCTTGGCCTTGACCTGAGCTGCAATAGGGCTGTTGTTGCACCTTCTCTCAGCTACGGCTGCCCTGGCCTCCCTTCTCTCCTTCAGAAATCCCTCCAACTGCCGGCAGATCCCCGGCAGATGGCACCCTTCTCGGGTCTCGGAGTCTTCACCCACCATAGGTCTTTGGGTCATTTTAACGGGCATTTGAGATGGAAGCGGCAAGCAGACATTTACCGAGATGGGCACTGTTAGGGGCAGCCGGAGTCAGAAGTCTCCAGCATGTCTGACCTGCCTCCACCGCTGGCTTCTGCCCTGCTCTGAAAGGCAACGGCTTACAAATGAACGGTCGTGCCCAAAGTTCGGTCTGGCAGGTTGTAATGAGCACGAATACACAGCGCTCATGCAAAGCCAATACACAGCTCTCAGTCCTTGATGGAAAAATAAAGATATTGAGCCTTTCAGTAATGTCATTCAGCATCCATTTATCTTTTACCACCAGCACTACACGGCTCATTTTAGGTGGACCACCACCGATTAGTATGGACGTCTCTACTCTTGCCATTTCACATTTACTTAAAAGTGTCCGAAAAGATATGACCAACGTATCAAAACCAGCATGACACCAAGCATGGGTAACATCGATCTCTCCATATGGGAAAGCTTTATAAAGTTCCTGCAAACATTTCCTGTTCTTTCCTCCCTGGGAACAACTGCCCCCTGTTTCCATCCCCGCCCCCAAAAATCTACCCTGGGATAGTACCCAGGTCTTCCCTAATCTTCCTCCACCTGTGAGTAGGCTCAGCCTCTTTCCCCACCCCCATCGTATTTCATATGCAGAATAATTCCATCCCTAGGCCTCTAATTTGCATCTGTACACTCATTAATATGCTCAGCAAACAAAAGATTAGGAGCCAGCTTCCTTAAATGGCATCAAGAAATAGTGAAGAAGCAATTATGTCGCCCTGTCACAAAGAATTTTTAATTTCCCTGTTACAAACAAAAGGCAGACTGAAAATCGAAGCACATATTGAAGAGGAAAAAATAAAGACTTGGAGCAGAGGGCTCGGTGGCCTGGGCCCTGCACCATCAGAGCTGGGCTCTCGGAAGGGCCCCGCGCTGGCTTGAATGTCCTGCTATCATTTTGAAATCCCTAAGAATTTTCTAACACCGGGCCTGCGTTTTCCTTTCGCTAATTATGTTGCCACTTTTTCTCTGCTGCTACGTCTCTCATGGGAGGAACTGGATATAAGACCGAGGAGCCGGAATGGGAGCAGTGGCCAATGATTGTATCCACTTGTAAAGGACTGGACCGTGGCTCCTAGCCAGGTTGCAGTATTCCTGGACCATGGCCTCAAGCAAACCTGCATTTGCAGCCTTGGCTCTGCCACATACTACGTGGTGAACCTGGGCAAGTCAATAAGCTTTCCTGCCTGAGTTTCCTCATCTGCAAACTGGGGACATGATTTTAGAGGACTGGGGTGGTTAAATGGAGTCATGATGAAGTGCTTAGTACAATATCATGTCAAATGCATACATATTTCATCTTGTGTCTTTCATTGTTTATTCTCACTGCTTGTAATCTGTACTACGGTAACATTACTTTGTAAGATACTTATTTTTACCAATAATCCTCTTAGTAGCAAATATGAGTTTTACCATATATACCAGTTTTCTATGTATAACTGTGCTATACTACAGTTTCCTTCTGAAATAAATATATTTCCATAAAACTGAGGAAAATAAAAAATGATAGCATGAAGATAACTGAAAGCTGCCGGCCGTGGTGGTGAGCGGCTTTAATCCCAAGCCTAGGACGGGAGGCTGAGACTGGGAATCTCTTGAGTCCACAGGTTCAAGACCTACCCAGGGCAACATAGCAAGGCCTAGTCTCAAAAAATAGCTGGGCGTGGTGGTGCGCACCTGTAATCCCAGCTACCTGGGAGGCTGAGGCTGGGGATCGCTTGAGTCCAGGGTACCCTGGGCAATGAGAGTCTGCAGTTTCCCAGGCAACATACTGAGACCTAGTCTCAAAAAAAAAAAAAAAAAGATAACTGAAAGCTGTGAAGGTGTCTGCAAATGAGAAGAGAAACACCCACCCAGGGAAAAGTCATTCTTTAGAGGAGCTTAAAGAGGCAAAGCGGCTCCTAAAAGGGACTGGTGAGTCAGCAGACTCAAGATAACACAGGCCTTCTAATTCCTAGCTCAAGCTCCTCCAACTATGCTACACGCACAAATGGTTAAAATGAGAGTGAGCTTGGTGTTTAATGAGGTACCTGGCAGGCAGCCAGGCCTTCTATGTGCACTGCCTCATTCACTCCCCAAGGATGGCAGATAAAGGAAATAGTCTAATATAATGATACAAAAACTAGTCATGTGGTTTTGTTCACCAAGCTAAAGCATTCTGAAAATATTGCTCATCATTCCATCTTCACTTGTCCTTTTTTAATTTCCCCTGAAAAGAATGCGCACTAAGAACAGACCCACTAGTTTAGTGCGAACTGGTGGAGGAAATGGGAGCCCCTTCCCAGTCCCCAGTCTCCGCATTCTTATGCTACCAGCCAGTATGCCATCTGCATAGAAATAACCTGAGAATCAAGGTGGCTTGGAAATTGGAATGTCAATACAAATGAGAGGGATCCCAGAAATACTTGAGCTCCTTCATCCTCAGCTCCTGTTAGTGGCATTAAATCCAAGAGAACCCGAAGGGTCTGTGTATGAAAGAGGAGAATTTTAGCTCTGGTATCATGTACCTGCTTTTACCATAATACTCCAGGGCCATGGCCAAATTATTGTGCCTCTCGGTGTCTTAGTTTGTTAGAGTCATTGTGTCAAAGCACATACACTGTCTGGATTGAAACAAGTTAGTCATTGTCTGTTTTGGGGACCTGGAAGTCCAAAATCAAGAGGTCTGCACGTTGGTTTCTTTGGAGGGTTGGTTTGTCAGAGTCACCATCTCCTTTTACCTAATCAAGCAGCCTTTCCTGTACAAATATCTATATGCCCAAATGTTCCCTTTCTATAAGAACACCAGTCATCTTGGAGTAGGTAGGACCTACTCTAGATGACCTCATTTTAACTTCACTATCTCTATAAAGACCAAATCTCCTATTAAGATCACATTCCGAGCCATCCCAGAGCTCCCTTGCCAGCAGGGAGCAAAGGGGGTGAAGGATCCTGGGTAAGTCCCCTAAGCTGAGTGAGGCCTGGAGGGGGGACAGGGTTGGGGTTTTGGTGGTCCCACCCACCAGCAGATGGCTGCTACACAGACTGCCCGCCCAATGCAAACTCAAGACTGAAAACCTACCAGCAAGGCTCACCTGGTTCCAACAACACAGTCCCTCACCCAGTGAAAGGACACTGCCATAGGAAAGAGAGAGACTAATGGACTCAACAGAGACTAGTCAACAACAAAGAGTGGGGTTTGAGAGAACGGAAGGGGCACTAGAGGGAGGAGGGAGGAGGAGGAAGCCCAAAAACCACTTACAGAGGTTGTGATCTAAAGAACAAAATAAATAATATTTAAAAAAAAAAAAAGATCACATTCTGAGGTATTGAGATTAAAATTCCAACTTATATTTTGGGGGAGAGGACATAATTAAACCCACAGCACAGTACATTTAGTTACACTCATTAAATAAAATCATTTAAAAAGCAAAATGACATCTAATTCACCCAGTCACATATTACCTCTGGGGAATCTGAGAATTCTGACAATATAAAGAATGAATCATGAATTATTTTAGGAGAAAACATGTCAAACCTATATTGGAAAAAGTCCTCATGGAAATAAAAATATCACACAGAATAACAGCAGTTTTTGGTAAGAGCTCTACTCAAAATAGAAATAGAAAATGAAGAGCTCACAGACTAAGGAATAATAGTGTACAATTTATAGATTTGGTTTTTTAACTTGCTTTTTCAGACAATGAAAAAGCTCTCCGTTTGTAAGGCTCTCAGTTGTAACCAATGTTTACAAATACAGTAAAAGTCACTCAGAACTGTTTTTTTATATTTTAATTGAACAGTTGGAAAAGAAAATATGAAATACTTGGAGTAACATAATTTGTAAATGATCACTCACATGTATCCAAATATTTTTTAGAGAGCAGAAATTGTGTTCTTTTAACTCATTTCAATTAAATGACAAAAGAATGTATAGTATAGACTTTAATTCTGAATTTCATCCTTCACAAAAAGCTATCAATCTATTCAGCTGTGAGACAGCATTTGGAGGGTTCTGTCACTCTTACTTACAATACCTCTACCCAATCTTTGTCTTCTCCCTCTTTAATTGTGAGAGGATCTTGGTTGTGGGGATAGAAGGCCCATGGAGAGGGCAGGAAGACAGAAGTCACTGAGATCTGAGGTGGGACATGGTAGGAGGTGTTTTGCTCAAGGCTGCTTGGTACTTGAGGGAGGGAAGGTATGAAAAACAGGAGACTTTTATGCATTAGAGAAGACAGAAAACCTTTGGGGAAGAAGGAGGGTAAGTCATGAGAAGCCCTTTCTAGGAGAACATCATGGAGTTAAGGAGAAAAAGCTTTGAGGGAATGAAAAGCATCTGAGTGGGGAATAGAATTATTTGGAGTTGGAGGAAGAAAGGATGAATGAGGATGTGAGACAGCAAGACCGTGGAGTAGGAGGAAAAGTAGACTGGGGGAAGGAGAGACTACCTTTAGGAGGTGAAAGAAGGAAAACATGTGAGCATAGAGGAAAAGGGTATTTACTATTTTATGAAAAAAGGTTAGGGAAGGAAGACATTTCAGAAAAGAACTAAAACAGGAGATTGAAACAGTAATCAAGAACTTCCCAACAAAGAAAAGGTCAGGAGCAGATAGCTCCATTGATGATTCCTACCAAATATTGACAGAAAAATTTACATTAGCACTTCTCAAACACCTCTAAAAGTAGACGAGGGGGCACTTCTTAACTCATTCTATGAGGCCAGTATTAACTGGATACTAAAGTCAAAGACATCACAATATCATATATGAATATAGATGCCACATGTCTCAGCAAAATCTTGGTAGTTCTAATGCAAAAGCATATTAAATGGACTATACACAACAATGACCAAGTGGGGCTTATTCCAGAAGACAAGGGTGGTTCAACATAAGAAAATCAATGCAACCACACTGATAGCATGAAAGGGACCTGGGGATGTTGTGGGGTGGGGAGGAGGGTGTACTCAGATGATCATCTCAATTGAATCAGGAAATGCAGCTGACAAAATACAAAATCTTTCACAACAGTCAGGCAGCAAATTATGAAAGAAATGATTTCCCTCAACATAATAAAGAGCATGTATGAAAAGCCTACAGCTAACATCATAGCAAATGGCAGAAAATTAAAAGCTTTGTCCCTAAGATCAGAAACTTCATGGGGTGTCCACTTACAACAATATTGTACTGGAAGCTCTAGCCAGAACAACTGGGCCATGAAAAGAAATAAAAGGCATCCGACTTGGAAAGGAAGAAGTAATACTATCTCTAGTCAAAAAACAGCATGATTCTATAAATACAATATGAAAAAAATCCACAACAAAATCTACTGGAACTAATAAATTTAACAAAGTTGTAAGGTTTAAGATCAACATTTAAAAATCAGCTGTACTTGTACACATCAGCAATGAGCAACCCAAAACTAGAATTAACACAGCCTAGGTGAAAGAAACTGCTAGCTGTATGATGAGTTGACCCAAGTCTTGTTTGAACAGGTGGACTAAATCATGAACTGGAGAGCCCTCTCAAAACAATCTGACCCACCATACTGACCAGAAGGGACCTGCTAGACAAAAAGCATTCATTCCTGACTAATGATTTTCTCAGTTTCCTGGAGGGAGAGGGCCAAGAGCCTATGCAGCGTAACCTGTCAGAACATGTTCAGGCACAGCCCAAAGCACAACAAGCGAAGGTGCAGCTTTCCTCCACCTTGCCGCTTGGGCCAAGCCTTAAAATACCTCCTAATTCTTTTCAGGAAGCCAGGTTAACTTCTCCCTTGCAACACTGGTTCCCTTATGCATGAGTCTCTAGTAAAGCCCTCTCTAGTCCAACTGCACCCAGCTCTTTCTGCTGAATGTTTCCCCCTAGAGGGCAAAGGACTCACTCACTTCTCAGGTTGGGGCTGAAAACAAAATTAATAAAACAGTTTCATTCACAATAGCATACAAACAAATAAACTAGCGAGGAATACATCAACCAAGGAGACTAAAGACCTGCCACTGAAAACTATAAACGCTACTAAGATAAAGATATAAACAAATGGAAAGCTATCCCATGTGCCAGATTTGTGTAAATACACTTCACATTCGCATTTCCCAGAACGTGTCACTATCGTTAAACTACAACTAAGCAAGTAGAACATGCCTTGTTCTTTCTTATTGAACTATTTCTCCTTCCTGCTTTAAACTGCTTTAAACACTATTCTCTTGACCGAAATGCCTCTCACTAACATGTCAGGTAAACACTATAATTAGAGACAAGTCAGTAGTATCTACTTTGTGAACTAGTCCTTCATTTCCTAAGTGGACTATAAGACTAGAGTTTATCTGTTCACACTGCACAAACTTCCAACCACATTCAACTTTACAAAGATTGTTTACAAAAATACACTTAATTCATCTATAGGTGATTGTTACTTCCTGGATATTATTCCACATTACTATATTTTCAATACATTTAGTTGCAGTTAATTACAGTCATTATTTTGCAATGTATTTACTTTGTGCTTATAGCTGCACTACTTTTTAAAAGATAAAACGACATCTTGATATATGCAAATTCAACTCTTAATATGACAGCAGTCAAGTAGGTGTTAAATGTTGAGTGATTAGGATTTTCAGTAGCAAGTAAATCCCACAAACCATAAATTATTCAGGTGCATTCTACACTCATTTGCCTACTTGAATAACAAATGAGATAACTAAAGAATATCAAAACATTTGAGAGGGGAAATAACAATAAAAGAGAAAGTAATTTAAAACTTAAATATTTAGAAATTAAATCCAAAAATTTTAAATAAATGTTTAATTTAATGTAAAAATTTTAAATTGTAAATTTAGTTTCATTTTTTAATTTAAAAATTAAATCTAAAATTTTAAAATCAAAAAATATAAAAATTTTAAATTAAAAAATTAAATTAAAATAATAAAAAATAAAAGAGAAAAAGGAGCAAAAGATAAGTTAAATTTCAAAAAAAATGAGCAAATGAACAAGCAAAAGGTTTTAATAAAAATAGGTAAAAGATAAAAACATTTTGGAGGGACAGGTGGGGGAGAGAGAGAGAGGGAAAGAGGGAGGTAAAGAGGGATGAAGG
>PVHY01016016.1:0-34690 GCA_004024945.1 Uropsilus gracilis
CCCCCTCCTCCTCTCTCGCTCCATGGTTCAGTCCCATTGGTTGTTTTCATTTTTTATTTGTTTGTTTGATTTTCCCTATATCCCTCATATAAGTGAGACCATCCTGTACTTTTCTTTTTCTTTTTGGCTTATTTCTGCTAATATGAGTCTTTCTAGTTCCATCCAGGTTGCTGCAAATGACATGTGTTTGTCCTCCTTGTTGGATGCATAGTATTCCATCGTGTATATGTACCACATTTGTTTTAGCCAATCATCCATTTGGGGGCATTTGGTTTGTTTCCAATTCTTTGCAACTGTAAACAGGGCTGCAATGAACATGCGTGTACATGTGTCCTTTTGAATTAATGTCTTCATGTTCTCTGGGTATATTCCTAGTAGTGGGATTGCTGGTTCGAATGATAAGTCCACATTCAATTGTTTCCTTCAAATTCCTCTTATGTAGGCCTTTCTGGCCATAAAGCAGTGTTTTCAGGGAGAAAACTCCTGAATTCAATTAGACACCTAAGAATGCATTATATATCTTTCTGTGACTTCTCTGTACTACTATGATCATAGATGAAATCTGTTTTACACTTGATGAGGTAGAAAAGGATTTAGCCCCTATAACCCACAAATCTTCAGTCATGATCTGTCCCACTTGTTAAAACCCTTTTTTTTCATTCAAATTCCTGCTACTTAGGCCTTTCAGGCCAACAGGCAGTGTTTTCAGCAAGACAACTCCTGGAATCAATAAGACTCCAAAGGGTGCAGCATATATCTTTCCGTTACTTCTCTGTACTTTGATGATCACAGATGAAATGTATGTTTTACACTTCATGGAGTAGAAAAGGTTATAAGTCCATATCAGCAACAGTCTTAACCCATGATCACTCCCACTTGTTATTAACCATTCTTTCACTCAAATTCCTCTTATTTAGGCCTTTCAGGCCATAAAGCAGGGTTCTCAGGAGAAAACTCCTGAATTCAATCAAACTCCTAAGATTGCAATATATATCCTTCTGTGACTTCTCTGTACTTTGATGATGATAGATGAAATCTCTCTATGTTTTACATTTCAGGGGTAGAAAGGATATAATTCCATTTCACCCACAGATCATAATCATGATTTCCCCCATTTGTTAAACCCTTTTTTCATTCAAATTCCTGCTATTTAGGCCTTTCAGGCCAACAAGCAGTGTTTTCAGGGACAAACCTCCTGAATTCAATCAGACGCCAAAGGTTACACTCTATATCTTTCTTTGACTTCTCTGTACTTTGATGACCATAGATGAAATCTCTTTTTTACACTTAATGGAGTAGAAATTGGATATATGTCCATATCACCTATCGATCTTAAATCATGATTTGTCCCACTTGTTAAATCCCTTTTTTCATTTAAATTCCTGCTATTTAGGCCTTTCAGTCCAACAGGAATTGTTTTCAGCCAGAAACCTCCTGAATTCAATCAGATTCCAAAGGGTGCTATCTATATCTTTCTGTGACTATTCTGTTCTTTGATGATAATAAATGAAATCTCTCTATGATTTACACCTCATGTGGTAGAAAAGGATATAAGTCCATATCACTCAAAAATCATAACTCAGGATTTCTCCCACTTGCTTTAAACCTTCTTTCATTCAAATTCCTCTTATGTAGGCCTTTCTGGCCATAAGGCAGTGTTTTCAGGGAGAAAACTCCTGAATTCAATCAGACACCTAAGAATGCATTATATATCTTTCTGTGACTTCTCTGTACTTTTATGATCATAGATGAAATCTCACTATGTTTCACACTTCATTGGGTAGAAAAGGATATAAGTTCATATCACCCACAGATTAAGTCATTATTTCTTCCACTTGTTATTAACCCTTTATACATTCAAATTCCTACTGATTTAGGCCTTTCCAGCCAACAGGCAGTGTTTTCAGTGAGAAACCTCCTGAATTCAATCAGACTCCAAAGGGTGCAGTATATATGTTTCTGTTACTCCTCTGTACTTTTGAAACAGGGTGAAAGAAGACTTTCAGTCTTTTACTTTAACTGTATACACCTATCAGCTTGCTTCACTCTACAAAGCAGCTAACACACTTCATTATCATTTTCACTGATCACCTTTACCACTGATATGCAAACATCAGCTACCAAATTCTCTCTGCTTTCATTCCCTCTTTCTGAGCTAAAAAGAAAAACTTTAAAACACAGTTTAAACTTTCCACCCGTGGTTCTTACTGTCATCCCAGCCTTCTCAACCAAAATAACAAAGCAATGTAAGACTATCAGTGCAGACTAATTTATTCTAACAAAGTGATTTCTAATTATCCTAATAATTACAAAAGAAACATGTAAGACTCAGAATACTTCAACATTGTCCAAAACCTTTCTCACTATTGTCCAAAGTCCTTTCCCAGTTTGCCCCTAAAATCCTCAGTCTCTCAGTCCTGATCATTTCACCAATATCCAGACAGAGTCCATCTCCAGATGCTTGAAGACATGTTCCTTTGGCTGCTCCCTTGGCTTGCTCCCCTTTGTCTCCACGCTGTCTTCTCCTGTCACCTTCAGGTAGCAGGAACTCCATGGTGCCAAACCAGCACTTTCTTCTCAGTTCACTTTCTTCTCAGGCCTAACTTTGGCACGGTGGCCTCTTTCAGACACAAGCCAATCTCAGAAAAACAAGCTCCAACACAGAGTTCTCATCAGCAAACTCCTTAACTGCATTCAGCACACATGCTGCGCCAGTCTGGGCCACCCAAGGGTTGCAGGCCCCCAGTGGCCGCATGGCCAAGCTCACATGGCTCACATCTTTACAAGATGGCTGATTCCCATCTCTCCTCTCCTTCTGATCTCCATATTCGAATCCCAATTGAATCCTGGATCCCTCTCTTTGTTTGCACACTCTTTATATACCCTGATTTCCTACCTTCCAGGAAACCTGTTTCACCTTGACCATTTCACTTCTTTCTCCCCCTGCATCTCCCTGAAAGAAAATTCCAGCTAAGGTCATTCTTGCATTTTAGCATACCTGTCCTTGGGAGACAATGGGGGGGGGAGAACCCTTATCACTTTGATGATCATAAAAGAAATCTCACTATGTTTTACACTTCATGGGGTAGAAAAGGATATAAGTCCATATCATCCACAGATCTTAAATTGTGATTTCTCCCACTAGTTATTAACCCTTTTTCATTCAAATTCCTGCTACTTTAGGCCTTACAACCAACAGGCAGTGTTTTCACTGAGAAACCTTCTGAATTCCTTCACAGTCCAAAGGATGCAGAATAAATATATATATATATATTTTAGTATTCATTTTATTGATTTGTCACAATTGTGAATTAATTGATCCCTCCTCCTCCCTCCAAATCCCCCCTCTGTATCCCCCTTCCTCCTCCCTCCATATCCCCTCTCTGTATCCCCCCTTCAGTCACTCCTCCCATTTTTCTGCAAATTGTTGTTTGGTTAAGTTGATGTTTAGTTGTTGGTTGTTTGGCCGGTTGTTCTCTTCCGATATGTGGTAAGTGTGTGTGTAGTTTTTTGTTAGAATATATTTTTAAGGAACTGCCCTGTACGTTGATGTTTATGGATGAAATCTCTCTATGTATACACTTCATAGAGTAGAAAAGAATATAATACCTATCACCCACAGATCTTAACTCATGATATCTCGCACTTGTTATTAAACCTTGTTATATTCAAATTCCTCTTATTTAGTCCTTTCAGGCCATAAAGCAGTGTTTTCAGGGAGAAAACTCCTGAATTCAATCAGACTCTTAAGACTGCATTAGATGTCTTTCTGTGAGTTCTCTGTACTTTGATGATCATAGATGAAATCTCTCTATGGGCTAGAAAAGGATACAAATTCATATCACTCACAGATCTTAAGTCATGATTTCTCCCACTTGTTAAAACCCTTTTTTTCATTCAAATTAATGCTATTTAGGCCTTACGGGCAACAGCAGTATTTTCAGTGAGAAATCTCCTGAATTCAATCAGATTCCAAAGGGTGCAGTATATATCTTTCTGTGACTTCTACGTACTTTGACGATCATACATGAAATCTATGTTTTACACTTCATGAAATAGAAAAGGTTATTAGTCCATATCACCCACAGATCTTGGCTTATGATTTCTCCCAGTTGTTATTAAAACTTCTTTCATTCTAATTCCTCTTATTTAGGCCTATCAGACCATAAAGCAGTGTTTTCTGGAGAAAACTCCTGAATACAATCAGGCTCCTAAGATTGCAATTTATATCTTTCTGTGATATCTCTGTACTTTGATGATCATAGATTAAATCTCTCTATGTTTACACTTCATGGGGTAGAAAAGGATATAATTCCATATCACCCACAGATCTAAAGTCATGATTTCTCCCACTTGTTAAAACCCTTTTTTCTTTCAAATTCCTGCTATATAGGCCCTTCAGGCCAACAATCAGTGTTATCAGCGTTAAACCCTGAATTCAATCAGATTCCAACGTGTGCACTATATATCTTTCTGTAACTTCTCTGTACTTTGATGATCATACTCTATGTTTTACAATTCATGGTGTAAAAAGGATATAGGTCCATATCACCCACAGAGCTTAAGTCATAATTTCTCCCACTTGTTATTAACACTTTTTTCATTCAAATACCTACTGATTTAGGCTTTTCAGGACATAAGGCAGTGTTTTGAGGGAGAAACTCCTGAATACAATTGGACTCCAAAGGGTGCAGTATATATATTTCTGTGACTTCTCTGTACCTTAATCATCATAGATGAAATCTGTCTATGTTTTATACTTCATCCAGTAGAATAGGATATAAGACCATATCACCCACATCTCTTAAGTCATGATTTCTCGCACTTGTTATTAAGACTTTTTCATTCAAATTCCTGCTGATTTAGGCCTTTCAGGCCACCAGCAGTGTTTTCAGCAGAAAAATCCTGAATTCAGTCAGACACCAAATGTGCAGTATATATCTATCTGTGACTTCTCTGTACCTTGATGATCATAGATGAAATCTTTCTATGTTTTACACTAAATGGAGTAGAAAAGAATATAAGTCCATATCACCCACAGATATTAGTCATGATTGCTCACACTTGTTATGAACACTTTTTTCATTCAAATACCTGATGGTCTGGGCTTTTCAGGCCATAAGGCTGCGTTTCAGGGAGAAACTCCTGAATTCAATCGGACTCCAAAGGGTGCAGTATATATCTCTGGTACTTCTTGTACTTTGATCATCATAGATGAAATCTGTCTATGTTTTACATTTCATCCAGTAGAATAGGGTATAGGGCAATATCACCCACATCTTAAGTCATGATTTCTCGCACTTGTTATTAAGACTTTTCATTCAAATTCCTGCTGATTTAGGCCTTTAGGACCACCTGGTGGTGTTTTCAGCGAGAAACCTCCTGAATTCATTCAAACTCCTGTGGGTGCAGTTTATATCTTTCTGTGAGTTCTGTATATTGTGATCATAGATGAAATCTCTCTATGTGTTACACTTCATGGTGTAGAAAAGGATATAAGACAATATCACCCACAGATCTTAGTCATGATTGCTGGCACTTGTTATGAACCCTTTTTTCATTCAAATACCTTCTGATTTAGACCTTTCAGGCCACCTGGCAGTTTTTCATCGAGAAACTTCCTCAAATCAATCAGACACCAAAGTGTACAGAATATATCTTTCTCTACTTCTCTAAACTTTGATGATCATATATGAAATCTCTCCATGTTTTACACTTCATGAAGTAGAAAAGGATATCAGTCCATATCACCTACCTCTCTTAAGTCTTGATTTCTCACACTTGTTATTAAGACTTTTTCATTCAAAATCCTGCGGATTTAGGCCATTCAGACCACCTGGCGGTGTTTTCAGCAAGAAGCGTCCTGAATTCAATCAGACACCAAGGGTGCAGTATATATCTTTCTGTGACTTCTCTGTACTTTGATGATCATAGATGAAATCTCTCTATGTTTTATGCTTCATGGAGTAAAAAAGGATATTATTCCATATCACCCACAGCTCTTAAATCATGATTACTCACGCTTATTATTAACTCTTTTTCATATGACACACATCTCTTAAGTAATGATTTCTCGCACTTGTTATTAACCTTTGTTTCACTCAAATTCCTACATGGGTTGGCCTTGAGGGTGAACATCCAGCATTTTCAGTGACAATGCTCCTAAGTTGAAAAGATTATAAAGGAGCTGTTTCTAGCTTACTTATTGTTTCTCTACTCAGATGTATAGGGATGAAATTTCCCTATACACTTCATTGAATAGCACAGGATAATAAGTCCATCTCACTTCCAGCTCTTAAGTCATGATTTCTCCCACTTGTTATTCACATTTTTTCATTCAAATTCCAGCCATTTTAGGCCTTTCAGGCCATCTGGCAGTGTTTTCAGTGAGAAACTTCCTGAATTCAATCAAACTCCAAAGGGGGCAATATTTAGCTTTCTGTGACTTCTCTATTTTTATGATCATAGATGAAATCTCTCTATGTTTTACAGTTCATGGAGTAGAAAAGGATATAAGTCCTTATCACCCACAGCACTTAAGTCATGATTTCTCGCAGTTGTTATTAACTCTTTTTCATTAAAATTCCTGCTGACTTAGGCCTTTCAGTCCATCTTTCGCTGTTTTCAGCTAGAAACCTCCTGAATTCAAACAGACTCCAGTGGGTGCAGTATTAAGCTTTCTGTGACTTCTCTTTATTTTTATGATCATAGATGAAATCTATGTTTTACACTTCATGGAGTAGAACAGGATATAAGGCCTATCACCCACAGCTGAAGTCATGTTTCTCGCTTTGTTATTAAATTTTGTTTCATTCAAATTCCTAGGATTTAGGCCATTCAGGCCAACTGGCAGTGTTTTCACGAGAAACCCACTGATTCAATCAGAATCCAAAGGGTGCAGTATTAGGCGTTCTGTGACTTCTCTGTATTTTTATGATCAAGAGGTAATCTCTCTGTTTTATACTTCTTAGAGTAAAAAAGTATATAATTCCATATCACCCACAGCTCTTAAGTCATGTTTCTCGCACTTCTTATTAAATTTTGTTTCATTCAAATTCCTAGGATCTAGGTTTCTCAGGCCAACTATTGGTATTATCATGAGAAATCTCCTGAATTCAATCAGACTCCCATGGGTGCAGTATATATCTTTCCTTGACTTCTCTGTGTTTTGGTGATCATAGATGAAATCTCTCTATGCTTTATACTTCATACAGTTGAAAAGGATATAAGCCCATATCACCCACAGCTCTTAAGTAATGATCTCTCACACTTGTTATGAACATTTTTTCATTCAAATTCTTGCAGCTACCTTTCAGGCCTCCTGGCGGTGTTTTCAGCGAGAAACCTCCTGTATTCAATCAGACACCAAAGGATCCAGTATATATCTTTCTGTGACTTTTCTATACTTTGATGATCATAGATGAAATCTCTACATGTTTTACACATCATTGAGTAGAAAAGGATATAAGTCCTTATCACCCACAACTCTTAAGAATTGCTTCTCACACTTGTTATTAACCTTTGTTTTATTCAAATTCCTAGGATTTAGGCCTTTCAGGCCAACTGGTGGTGTTTTCATGAGAAACCTCCTATATTCAATCAGAACCAATTGGTTCAGTTTATATCTTTCTGTGAGTTCTCTGTACTTTGACAGTCATAGATAAAATCTCTCTATGTTTTACACTTCATCCAGTAGAAAAAACTATAAGCCTATATCACCCACAGCTCTTATCTCGTGATTTCTCGCACTTGTTATATTCTCTTTTTCAATCAAACTCCTGCTGATTTAGTCCTTTCAGGCCACCTGGCGGTGTGTTCAGCGAGAAATCTCCTGAATTTAATCAGACACCAAAGGGTACAGAATATATTTTTCTGTGACTTCTTTATACTTTCATGATCATAGATGAAATTTCTCCATGTTTTACACTTCATGGAGTAGAAAAAAATATAAGTCCATATCACCCACATCTCTTAAGTCATGATTTCTCACACTTGTTATTAACACTTTATCATTCAAATTTTTGCTGATTTAGTCCTTTCAGGCCACCGGTTTGTTTTCAGGGAGAAGCCTCCTCAATTCATTCAGACACCAGAGTTTACAGTATATAACTTTCTGTGACTTCTCTTTACTTTGATGATTATAGATGAAATCTCTCTCTGTTTTACACTTCATCTAGTAGAAAAGGATATAAGTCCATATAACCCATATCTCTTATGTCATGATTTCTCGCACTTGTTAACTCTTTTTCCTTCAAATTCCTGCTGATTTAAGCCATTCAGGCCACCTGGTGGAGTTTTCAGTGAGATACCTCCTGAATTCATCGGACAACAAATGGTGCAGTATATATCTTTCTGTAATTTATCTGTACTTTGATGATCATAGGGGAAATCTCTCTATGATTTACAGTTCATGGAGTAGAAGAGTATAGAAGTCCATATCACCCCCATTTCTTAATTCATGATTAGTCGCACTTGTTACTGAGTCTTTTTCATTCAAAACCTGCTGATTTAGACCTTTCAGTCCACGTGCATTTTTTTCAGTGAGAAACCTCCTGAATTCAATCAGACACCAAAGGGTACATTATTTTTCATTCTGTGGCTTCTCTATACCTTGATAATCATAGATGAAATCTCTCCTTGTTTTACACTTCATGGAGTAGAAAAGGATATAAGTCCATATCACCCCTATTTTTTAAGTCATGATTTCTCACACTTGTTATTAACTCTTTTTCATTCTTATTCCTGCTGATTTAGGCCTTTCAGGCCACCTGGCGATGTTTTCATCAAGAAGCCTCCTGAATTCAATCAGACACCAAAGGGTGCAGTATATATCTTTCTGTGACTTCTCCGTACATTGATGATCATAAATGAAATATCTCCTTGTTTTACACTTCATCTAGTAGAAAACGATATAGTGCCATATCACCCACAGCTCTTAAGTCATGATTTCTCTCATGTTATTTACCCTTTTTTCATTCAAATTCCAGCTGATTCAGGCCTTTCAGGACATATGGCAGTGTTTTCAGCGATAAATCTCTCAGTTCAATCAGACTCCAAAGGGTACAGTATTTAGCTTTCTGTGACTTCTCTTTATTTTTATGATATAGATGAAATCTCTCTAAGTTTTACACTTCATGTAGTAGAAAAGGATATAAGTCCATATCACCCAAAGCTCTTAAGTCATGTTTCTCACACTTGTTAATAAATTTTGTTTCATTGAAATACCTAGGTAATAGGCCTTTCAGGCCAACTGGCAGTGTTTTCATGAGAAAACTCCTGAATTCAATCAGACTCCAAAGGGTGCAGTATATATCACTCTGTGACTTTTGTACTTGTGATCGTAGATGAAATCTCTCTATGTTTTATACTTCATGGAGTAGAAAAGGATATAAGTCCGTATCACCCATAGTTCTTAAGTAATGAGAGATTAAGTCCAGATTTCTCACTCTTGTTATTAACCTTTGTTTCACTCAAATTTTGCATGGGTCGACCTTGATGGTGAACTTCCTGCATTTTCAGCAACAATGTTCCTGAATTGAAACAGACTACAATGGAGCTGTTTATATCTTAGTTAACGTTTCTCTACTCCGATGTATAGGGATGAAATTTCCCTATGTTGTACACTTCATCGAATAGCACAGGATATAATTCAATCTCACCTCCAGCTATTAAGTCATGATTTCTCCCACTTGTTATTAACTTGTTGTTCAATCAATTCTAGCCGATTTAGGCCTTTCAGGCCAACTGGCGGTGTTTTCAGCGATAAACCTCCTGAATTCAATCAGACTCCAAAGGGTGCAGTATTTAGCTTTCTGTAACTACTCTGTATTTTTATGATCGTAGATGAAATCTATGTTTTACACTTCATGGAGTAGAAAAGGATAAATGTCCATATCACCTGCCGCTTCTAGGTCATGTTTCTCGCACTTCTTGTTAAATATTGTTTCATTCAAATTCCTAGGATTTAGGTTTCAGGCCAACTGGTAGTGTTTTCAGCAATAAACCTCTCCTAAATTCAATCAAACTCCAATGGGTGCAGTATATATCTTTCTGTGAAATCTCTGTACTTTGATCATCATAGATGAAATCTTTCTAGGTTTCACACTTCATCCAGTAGAAAAGGATATAAGTCCATATCACCCACAGCTCTTAAGTCATGATTTCTAGCACTTGTTATTAACTCTTTTTCATTCAAATGCCCTCTGATTAATGCCTTTGTGGCCACCAGGTGGTGATTGCAGCCAGTAACCTCCTGAATTCAAAAAGAAACCAAAGAGTGCAGTATAGATCTTTTCTGTGACTTCTTTGTACTTTGATGATATAAGTCCATATCACCCACAGCTATTAAGTCATGATTTCTAGCACTTGTTATTAACTCTTTTTCATTCAAATGCCTTCTGATTTAGGCCTTTCAAGCCACCAGGTGGTGTTTCCAGCCAGATACCTCTTGAATTTCAATCAGACACCAAAGGGTGTAGTATATATCTTTCTGTGACTTCTCTGTACTTTGATGAAAATAGATGAAATCTCTCTATGATTACACTTCATGGAGTGGAAATGGATATAAGTCCATATCACCCTCAGCTCTTAAGACATGATTTCTCGCACTTGTTATTAACCCTTTTTTCATTGCAATTCCAGACTATGCCTTTCAGGTCTACTGGCGGAGTTTTCAGCGATAAACCTCCTAAATTCAATCAAACTCCAAAGGTTGCACTATATTGCTTTCTGTGACTTCTCTGTATTTTGATGATCATAGATGAAATCTCTCTATGTTTTGCACTTCATCCAGTAGAATGAAGTGCACGGAATAGAAAAGGTTATAAGTCCATATCACCCACAGCTCTTAAGTCATGATTTCTC
Source organism: Uropsilus gracilis (assembly GCA_004024945.1). Taxonomy (NCBI): domain Eukaryota; kingdom Metazoa; phylum Chordata; class Mammalia; order Eulipotyphla; family Talpidae; genus Uropsilus; species Uropsilus gracilis. Next base: position 10,864 of record PVHY01016016.1, read on the forward strand.
ACAGTTGTTATTAACATTTTTTCTTTCAAATTCCTGCTGACTTAGGGCTTTCAGACCAACAGGCTGTGTTTTCAGCGAGAAACCTTTCAAAATCAATCACACTCCAAAGGGTACAGTATATAATTTTATGTAACTTCCCTGTACATTGATGTTTATTGATGAAATCACTCTATGTTTTACACTTCATCCAGTAGAAAAGGATATAAGTCCATATCACCCACAGATCTTCAGTCATGATTTCTCCCACTTGATATTAATCCTTCATTCATTCAAATTCCTCTTTAAGACTTTCTGGCCATAAAGCAGGGTTTTCAAGGAGAAAACTCCTGCATTCAATCAGAAACCAAAGATTGCATTATATATCTTTCTGTGACTTCTCTGTACTTTGATGATCATAGATGAGTGTATGTTTTAAACACTTCTATATATGTGTTTTAAACACATATATAGAACAGTATATAAGTCCACAACACCCTCTGATCATAACACATGAATTCTCTGCCTTGCTATTAATCCTTCTTTTATTTAAATTCCACTTATTTAGGCCTTTCTGGCCATAAAAAAAGTTTTCAAGGAGAAAACTACTGAATTCAATCAGATTCCTAAGATTGCATTATATATCTTTCTGTTACTTCTCTGTATTTTGATGATCATAGATGAAATCTCTCTATGATTTACACTTCATGGGGTAGATGAGGATATAAGTCCGTATCACCCACAGATAGTACCATATGATTTCTCCCACTTGTTATTAACCCTTTTTTCATTCAACTTCCTCTGACTTAGGCCTTTCAGGCCAACAGGCTGTTTATAAAGTGAGAAACCACCTGAAATCAATCAGACTCCAAAGGGTGCAGTATATATCTTTCTGTGATTTTTTCTGTACTTTGAATATCATCAATGATATCTGTGTTTTATACTTCATGGGGTAGAAAATAATATAAGTCCAGATCACCCACAGATCTTGAGTCATGATTTCTTCCACTTGATACTAACCTTTTATTATTCAAATTCCTGCTGATTTAGTCCTTTCATGGCAATAGGCAGTGTTTTCAGTGAGAAGTCTTGGAATTCAATCACACTCCAAAGGGTGCAGTATATATCTTTATGGAACTTACGTATACGTTGATGTTCACAGATGAAATCACTCTATGTTTTACACTTCATGGAGTAGAAAGGATATATGTTTATATTACCCACAGGTCTTAACTCATAATTTCTCCCACTTATTATTAATCCTTCTTTCATTCAAATTCCTCTTATTTTGGTCTTCTGGCCATAAAGCAGTGTTTTTAGGGTGAAAACTCCTGCATTCAGACACCTAAGATTGCATTATATACCTTTCTGTGACTTCTCTGTACTTTGATGATCATCTATGAAATATATTATTTATACTTCATGGAGTAGAAAAGGGTATAAGTCTATATAACCCACAGATCTTCAGTCTTTATTGTTACCACTTGTTATTAACACTTTTTTCATTAAATTCCTGCTGATTTAGACCTTTCAGGACAAAGGCTGTGTTTTCACCGAGAAACCTTCTGAAATCAATGATACGCCAAAGGGTGCAGTATATAATTTTATGGAATTTCACTGTACATTGATGTTTATAGATGAAATCTCTCTATGTTTTACATTTCATGGAGTCAAAATGTTGTAAGTCCATATCACCCACAGATCTTAAGTCATGATTTCTCCCACTTGTTTTTAACCCTTTTATCACTATATTCCTGCTGATTTAGGCCTTTCAGGTCCACAGGCAGTGTTTTCAGTGAGAAACCTTCTGAATTCAATCCCACTCAAAAGGGTGCAGTATATATCTTTCTGTGATTTCTCTGTACTATGATGATCATAGATGAAATGTATGTTTTACACTTCATGGATTAGAAAAGGATATAAGTCCATATCACCCACATCTTAACTCATGATTTCACCCATTTGTTATTAACCCTTCATATTTCAATTTCTCTTTATTGGGCATTTCAGGCCATAAATCAGTGTTCTCAGATAAAAATTGTGAATTCAATCATACTCTTAAGATTGCATTACATATCTTTCTGTGACTTCTCTGTACTTTGATGATCATAAATGAAATCTCTCTATGTTTTACATTCATAGGGTAGAAAAGGATATAACTCCATATCACTTACAGATCTTAAGTCATGTTTTCTCCCACTTGTTATTAACCAATTTATTATTTAAATTCCTGCTGATTTAGGTCTTTCAGACCAACAGGCTGTGTTTTCAGCTAGAAACCTTTTGAATCAATCACACTCCAAAGGGTGCAGTATATATTTTTATGGAACTTCTCTGTACATTGACATTTATTGAAGAAATCATTCTATGTTTTACACATCTTGGGGTAGAAAAGGATGTAAGTCTATATCACCCACAGATCAAAACTCATGATTTCTCTCACTTGCTATTAACCCTTCTTTTATTTAAATTCCTCTTATTTAGGCCTTTCTGGCAATAAAAAAATATTTTCAGGGAGAAAACTCCTGAATTCAATCAGATTCCTAAGATTGCATTATATAACTTTCTGTGACTTCTCTGTGCTGTGATGATCATAGATGAAATCTCTCCATGTTTTACACTTCAAGGGGTAGAAAAGAATATAAGTCCATATCACCTACAGATCATAACTCATGATTTCTCCCACTTGTTATTAACCCTGTTTTCATTCAACTTCCTGCTGACTTAGGCCTTTCAGGCCAACAGGCTGTGCATAAAGCAAAACCACCTAAATTCAATCAGACTCCAAAGGGTGCAGTATAAATCTTTCTGTGATTTCTCTGTACTTTGATGATCATCGATGAAATCTATGTTTTATACTACATGGGGTAGAAAAGGATATGAGTCCATATCACCCACAGATCTTAAGTCATGATTCTCCCACTTGTTATTAACCCTTTTATCATTCAAATTCCTGCTTATTTAGTCCTTTCAAGCCAACAGGCATTGTTTTCAGCGATAAACCTCCTGATTCAATCAGAATAAAAATTGTGCAGTATATATCTTTCTGTGACTTCTCTGTACTTTGATGATCATAGATGAAATCTCTCTGTTTTACACTTCATGGGGAGAAAAGGATATAAGTACATATCACCCACAGAGCGTAAATCATGATTTCTCCCACTTGTTATTAAACCTTTTTTCATTCAACTTCCTGCTGACTTAGGCCTTTCAGGCCAACAGGCTGTGTATTCACCGAAAAACCTCCTGAATTCAATCAGACTCCAAAGGTTGCAATATATACCTTTTGGAACTTCCCTGTACATTGAAGTTTATAGGTGAATTCTCTCTATGTTTGACAATTTATGTAGTAGAAATGGTTATAATCCATTTCACCCACAAATCTTAAGTCATAATTTCCCCCACTTTTTATTAACCCTTTTTTCAATCAAATTCCTGCTCTTTTAGACCTTTCAGGCCAACTGGCTGTATTTCCAGCAAGAAACCTTCTGAATTCAATCACACTCTGAAGGGTACAGTATATCTTTATGGAACTACCTGGTACGTTGATGTTTATAGATGAAACCTCTCTATGTTTTACACTTCATGGAGAGAAAAGAATATAGTCCATATTACCCACATTTCTGAAGTCATGATTTCTGGCACTTGTTATTAACCCTTTTTTTATTCAACCCTTGCTGAGTTAGGCTTTTCATGCCAAATGGTAGTGTTTTCAGGAGGAAAGATACGGAATTCAATTGGAATCCATAGGGTGCAGTATATACCTTTCAGTGACCTCTCTTTGCCTCATGATCATAGATGAAATCTCTGTATGTTTTACACTTCTGGGGTAGCTAAGGATATAATTCCATATCACCCACAGATCTTAAGTCATGATTTCTCCCATTTGTTATTTACACTTTTGAATTAATTCCTGCTGATTTAGGCTTTTTATGCCAACAGGCAGTGTTTTCAGCGGGAATCTCCTGAATTTAATCAGACTCCAAAGTTGCAGTATATATCTTTCGGTGACATCTCAGTACTTTGATGATCATCGAAGAAATCTATATTTTACCGTGTGTAGAAAATATATAAGTCCATATCACCCACAGATCTTAAGTCATGAATTCTCCCACTTGTTGTTAAACCTTTTTTTATTCAAATTCCTCTGATTTATGTATTCAGGCCAACAAGCTGTGTATTCACTGAGAAACTTCCTGATTTCAATCAGACTCCAAAGGGTGCAGTATATATTTTTATGGAACTTCCCTGTACATTGATGTTCATGGATGAAAATCTCTATGTTTTACACTTCATGGAGTAGAAAAGGATAAAAGAACATATCACTCACAGATCTTAACTCATGATTTCTCCAACTTGCTATTAAACCTTCTTTCATTCAAATTCCTCTATTTAGGCCTTTCTGGCAATAAAGCAGTGATTTCAGCCAGAAAATTCCTGAATTCAATCAGACACCTAAGATTGCATTATATATCTTTCAGTGACTTCTCTCTACTTTGATGATCATAGTCAAAATCTCTCTATGTTTTACACTTCATGGGGTAGAAAAGACTATAAGTCCATAACACCTACATATCTTAGGTCATGATTTCTCCCACTTGTTATTAACCTTTCTTTCATTCAAATTCCTCTTATTTAGGCCTTTCAGGCCATAAGGCAGTTTTTCAGCAAGAAAACTGATTTCAATCCAACTCCAAAGGGTGCAGTATATATCTTTCTGTGACTTCTCTGTACGTTGATATTCATAGATGAAATGTATGTTTTACACTTCATGGAGTAGAAAAGGATATAAGTCCATATCATCCACAGATCTTAAGGCATGATTTCTCCACTTGTTAAAACCCTTTTTTCATTCAAAATCCTGCTCCTTAGGCCTTTGAGGTCATAGGAACGATTTTTGGCAAGAAAACTCCTGAATTAAATCAGATTCCAAAGGGTGCAATATATCTTTCTGTGACTTCTCTGTACTTTTATGGTCATACATGAAATCTATGTTTTACTCTTCATGGGGTAGAAATGAATATAAGTCCATATCACCCACTGATCTTAAGTCATTATTTCACCCACTTGTTAATACCCATTTTTCATTCTACTTCCTCTTATTTGGGCCTTTCCAGCTATAAGGCAGTTTTTCGGCATGAAAACTGAATACAATCAGACTCCAAAGGTTGCAGCATATATCTTTTTGTGACTTCTCTTTCTGTGACTTTGTACTTTGATTATCTTAGATGAAATTTCTATGTTTTACACTTCATGGGGTAGAAATGGCTATAGTCCATATCACCCACAGAACATAACTCATGATTTCCCCACTTGCTATTAATCCTTCTTTCTCAAATATCTTATTTAGATCGTTCTGGCCAAAAACCATTGTTTTCAGCCACAAAACTCCTGAATTCAATCAGACACCTAAGATTGCATTATATATCTTTCAGTGACTTCTCTCTACTTTGATGATCATAGATGAAATCTCTCTGTTTTACACTTCATGGGGTAAAAAAAGTATATAAGTCCATATCACCCACAGATCTTAAGTCATGATTTCTCCCACTTGTTAAAACCCTTTTTCATTCAAATTCCTGCTATTTACACCTTTCAGGCCAACAGGCAGTGTTTCAGTGAGAAACCTCCTGAATTCATTCAGACCACAAAGGGTGCAGTATGTATCTTTCTATGACTTCTCTGTACTTTGATTATCATTTAAAAAACTATGTTTTACACTTCACGGTGTAGAAAAGGACATAAGTCCTTATCACCCAAAGTTCTTAACTCATGATATTTCTCCATTTTTATTAACCCTTCTTATATTCAAATTCCCCTTTATTAGGCCTTTGAGGCCATTAGAGGTGTTTCCCAGTAGCAAACTCCTGAATTAAATCAGACTGCTAGGATTACATTATATATCTTTCTGTGACATCTCTGTACTTTGATGATCATAGATGAAATCTCTATATGATTTACAATACATGGGATAGAAAAGGATATAATTCCATATCACCCAGAGAGCATAAGTCATGATTTCTCCCACTAATATTTAAACCTTTTTTTTCCAAATTCCTGTTTATTTAGGTGTTTCAGTCCAACAGGCAGTGTTCTCAGTGAGAAACCTCCTGAATACAATCAGACTCCAAATGGTGCAGTATATATATTTTTGTGAATTCTCTGTACTTTGACGATCATAGATGAAGTCTCTGTTTTACACTTCATGGATTAGAAAAGGATATAAGTCCATATCACCCACATATCTTAATTCATGATTTGTCCCATATGTTATTAAGCCTTCTTTCATTCTAATTCCTCTTATTAAGGATTTTCAGACCATAAAGCAGTGTTTTCAGGAGAAAACTCCTGAATTCAATCAGGCTCCTAAGATTGCATTATATATCTTTCTGTGACTTCTCTGTACATTTATGATCATAGATGAAATCTATGTTTTACACTATATGGGGTAGAAAAGGACATGAGTCTATATCACCCACAGATCTTAAGTCATGATTTTTCCCAATTGTTAAAACCCTTTTTTCATTCAAATTCCTGCTATTTAGGCCTTTTAGTCCAACAGGCATTGTTTGCAGTCAGAAACCACCTGAATTCTATAAGATTCCAAAATGTGCAGTACAGATCTTTCTGTGACTATTCTGTTTTTGATCATCATAAATGATCTCTCTATGTTTTACACCTCATGTGATACAAAAGGATATAAAAGTTCATATCACCCACAGATCGTAACTCTTGATTTCTCCCACTTGTTTTTAACCCTATTTTCATTCAAATTCCTCTTATGTAGGCCTTTCTGGCAATAAAGCAGGGTTTTCAAGGAGAAAACTCCTGAATTCAATCAGACACCAAAGCATGCATTATATATCTTTCTGTGACTTCTCTGTACTTTTATGATCATAGATGAAATCTCTCTATGTGATACACTTAAAGGAGTAGAAATGGGATATAAGTCCAGATCACCAATAGATCTTACATCATGAATTCTCCCACTTGTTATTAACCCTTTTTTCATTCAACGTCCTGCTGACTTAGGGCTTTCAGGCAAACAGGTTGTGTATTCACTGAAAACGTCCTGAATTCAATCAGACTCGAAAGGTTGCAATATATATTTTTTGAACTTCCTTGTACATTGAGGTTTATAGGTGAAATCTCTGTATGTTCTACACTTCATGGAGTAGAAATGGACATAGTCCATATCACCCACAGATCGTAACTCATGATTTCTCCCACTTGCTATTAACCTCCTTTCATTCAAATTCCTCTTATTTAGGCCTTTCTGGCAATAAAGCAGTGATTTCAGCCTGAAAACTCCTGAATTCAATCAGACACCTAAGATTGCATTATATATCTTTCAGTGACTTCTCTCTACTTTGATGATCATAAATGAAATCTCTCTATGTTTTACACTTCATGGGGTAGAAAAGGCTATAAGTCCATATCACCCACAGATCTTAAGTCATGATTTCTCCCAATGGTTATTAACCCTTCTTTCATTCAAATTCTTCTTATTTAGGCATTCAGGCCATAAGGCAGTTTTTCAGCGAGAAAACTGAATTCAATCAGACTTCCAAGGGTGCAATATATATCTTTCTGTGACTTCTCTATACTTTAATGATCATAGATAAGATGTGTGTTTTACACTTCATGGAGTAGAGAAGGATATAAGTCCATATCACCCACAGATCTTAAGTCATGATTTCTGCCATTTGTTTTTAACCCTTCTTATATTCTTATTCCTCTTTGTTAGGCCTTTCAGGCCATAAAGCAGTGATTTCAGGGATAAAACTCCTGAATTCAATCAGACTTCTAAGATTGCATTCTATATCTTTCAGTGACTTCTCCTTACTTTGGTGATCATAGATGAAATCTCACTATGTTTCACACTTCATGGGGTAGAAAAGGATATAACTCCATATCACCCACAGATCTTAAGTCATGATTTCTCCCACTTGTTACTAACCCATTTTTCATTCAAATTCCAGCGATTTAGGACTTTCAGGCCATCAGGCATTGTTTTCAGCGAGAGACCTTGTTAATTCCGTCACACTCCAAAGGGTGCAATATATATGATTATGCAACTTCAATGTACGTTGATGTTTATAGATGAAATCTGTCTATGTTTTACACTTCATAGATTAGAAATGATAAAAATTCCATATCACCCACAGATCTTAAGTCATGATTCCTCCCACTTGTTATTAACCCTTTTTTCATTCAAATTCGTGCTGATACAGGCCTTTCAGTACACAGACAGTATATTCAGCGAGAAACGTTTTGAATTCAATCACAATCCAAAGGGTGCAGAATATTTCTTTATGGAACGTCCCTGTACGTTCATGTTTATAGATGATATCTCTCTAGGTTTTGCACATCATGGAGAGAAAAAGATAAAAGTCCATATCACCACAGGTATTAGTTCATAAATTCTCCCACTTGTTATTAACTCTTCTTTCCTTCAAATTCTTCTTATTTAGGCCTTTCAGGCCATAAGTAAGTGTTTCAGGGAGAAAACTCCTGAATTCATTCACACTGCTAATAGAGAATTATATATCACTTTGTGTTTTTCTATACTTTGATGATCATAGATGAAATCTATGTTTTACACTTCATGGAGTAGAAACGGATATAACTTCATATCACCCACAGATCTTAAGTCATTTTTTCTCCCACTTGTTATTAACCATTTTTTCATTCAAATTCCTACTTATTTAGGCCTTTCAGGCCAGCAGGCAGTGTTTTCAACGAGAAACCTACAGAATTCAATCAGACTCAATGGTGCAGTATATATCTTTCTTTGACTTCTCTGTACTTTGATGATAAAGACGAAATCTGTTTTATACTTCAAGAGGTAGAAATGAATATAATTCCATATCACCCACAGACCTTAAGTCATGATTTTTTCCACTATTTATTGACCCTTTTGTCATTCATATTGCTACTGGTTTAGGCCTTTCAGGCCATCAGGCAGTGTTTTAAGCGAGAAACCTTGTAAATTCAATCACAATCCAAAGGGTGCAGTATATATCTTTATGGAACATCCCTGTACGTTGATGTATATAGATGAAATCTCTATATTTTACAGTTCATGGACTAGAAAAGTATGTGTGTCCATATCACCCACAGTTCCTAACTCATGTTTTCTCCCACTTGTTATAAACCCTGCTTTCATTCAAATTCCTGTTCTTTAGACCTTTCAGGCCATAAATCAGTGTCTCAGGAGAAAACTCCTGAATTCAATCAGACTCCTAAGATTGATTTATATATCTTTCTGTGACTTCTATTTACTTTGTTGATCATAGGCGAAATCTCTCTATGTTTTATACTTCATGGGGTAGAAAAATATATAAGTCCATATCACCCACAGATCTTAAGTCATGATTTCTCCCACGTGTTATTAACCCTTCTTTCTTTCAAATTCCTCTTATTTAGGCCTTACAGGCCATAAGGCAGTTTTTCAGCGAGAAAACTGAATTCAATCAGATTCAAAGGGTGCAGTATATATCATTCAGTGACTTCTCTGTAATTTGATACTCATAGATGAAATGTATGTTTTACACTTCATGGAGTAGAAAAGGATATAAGTCTATAATACACACAGATCTTAAGTCATGATTTCTCCCACTTGTTAAAACCCTTTTTTCATTCAAATTCCAGCTATTTAGACCTTTCAGGCCAGCAGGCAGTGTTTTGCCCAGAAACCTCCTGAATTCAATCAGACTCCAAATGGTGCCGTATATATCTTTCTGTGAATTCTCTGTACTTTGATGATCATAGAAAAAAATCTATGTTTTACACTTCATAGGGTAGAAAAGTATATAAGTCCATATCACCCACACCCATAGTTGAAAACTCTCTGTTTCACACTTATTGGAGTAGAAAAGGATATGAGTATATCACCCACAGATCTTAAGTTATGATTTCTCCCACTTGTTTTTAACCCTTTTTTCATTCAAATTCCTGGTGATTTAGGCCTTTCTGGGAACAGGCTTCTTTTCAGGAAGAAACCTACTAAATTCAATCAGACGCCGAATGGTGCATATTTCCCTTTCTGTGACTTCTCTGTACATTGATGATCATAGATGAAATCTCTCTATGATATACACATCATGGAGTAGAAAAGTTTATAAATCCATTTCACCCACAGTTCTTAAGTCAAGATTTCTTGAACTTGTTATTAACCCTTTTTTCATTCAAATTCATGGTGGTATAGGCCTTGCAGTCCAACAGGCAGTGTTTTCAGCAAGAAACCTTCTGAATTCAATCACACTCCAAAGGGTGCAGCATGTATCTTTGTGGAACATTCCTGTATATTGATGTATAATGGTGAAATCTCTGTATGTTTTACACTTCATGGGATAGCAAAGGATGTAATTCCATATCACACACAGGTCTTAAGTCATGATTTTTCCCACTACTATTAACCCTTTTTCCATTCAAATTCCTGCTGATTAAACCTTTCTGGCCATAAGGCAGTGTTTTCAGGGAGAAATATCCTGTATTCAATCAGACTTCTAAGATTGCATTATATATCTTCCTGTTACTTCTCTGTACTTTGAAGATCATAGGTAAAATCCCTCTTGGTTTTACACTTCATGGGTTAGAAAAGATTATAAGTCCATATCACCTAGAAATTGGAAGTCATGATTTCTCCATTTCTTACTAATCCTTTTTTCATTCAAATTCCTGCTGATTTAGGCTTTTCTGGCCATCATGCAGTGTTTTCAGTGAGAAACCTCCTCTATTCAATCATACACCAAAGGGTGCAGTATACATCTTTCTGTATACTATATACTTTCTGTATGCTTTCTGTATACATTTCGGTGCTTTGATCATCATGGATGAAATATATTTTTTACATTTCATGGAGTATTAAAAGATATAAGTCCATATCACCCAAAGATCTTAAGTAATGATTTCTCCCACTTGATATTATCCCCGTTATCATTCAAATTCTTGCTGATTTTGGCCTTTCGGACCAACAGGCCTTGTTTTCAGCAAGAAACTTTATGAATTCAATCAACTCCAATGGGTGCTGTATATCTATATGGAACTTCCTTGTACGTTGATGTGTATAGATGAAATCTCTCTATGTTTTACACTTCATGGAGTAGAAAAGAATATAAGTCCATATCACCCACAGATCATAAGTCATGATTTCTTCCACTTGTAATTAACACTTTTTTCATGCAAATTCCTGTTGATTTAGGCCTTTCAGTCCAATAGCCAGTGTTTTCAAGGAGAAACATCCAGAATTCCATCAGTCTCCAAAGGGTGCATTATATATCTTTCTGTGACTTCTCTGTACTTTGATGATCATAGATGAAATCTCTCTATATTTTATACTTCATGGTGTAGAAAAGGATAAGTCCATATAACCCACAGATCTGAAGTCATGGTTTCGCCCACACTTTTCTCATTCAAATTCCTGCTGATTTAGGCCATTCAGGCCAACAGGCAGTGTTTAGAGTGAGAAAAGTCCTGAATTCAATCAGACTCCAAAGGTTGTATTATACCTCTTTCTGTCACTTCTCTGTAAAAAAAAATTCAAATTCCTGCTGATTTAGGCCTTTCAGGCAACTGGAAGGGTTTTCAGGCAGAAACCTCCTGAAATCAATGAGACATACATGGTCCAGTGTATATATTTCAGTGACTTCTCATTACTTTGGTGATCATAGATGAAATCTCTCTATGTTTTACACTACATGGGGTTGAAAGGGATACACGTCCATATCACCCACAGATCATAGGTCATGATTTCTCCTACTTGTTATTAACACTTTTTTCATTCAAATTCCTGCTGATTTAGGATTTTCAGGCCAACTGGCAGTCTTTTCTGTGAGAAACCTCCTATATTCTATAAGACTCCAAAGGGTGCAATATATATCTTTCTGTGAGTTCTCTGTACTTTGATGATCATAGATGATATCTCTCTATGTTTTACACTTCAGAGACTTGAAAATAATATAAGCCCATATGACCATTGACCTTAAGTCATGATTTCTCCCACTTGTTATTAACCTTTTTGTCATTCAAATTCCCGCTGATTTAGGATTTTCAGGCCAACTGGCAGTCTTTTCAGTGAGAAACCTCCTTAATTCAATCAGACTCCAAAGGGTGCAGAATATATCTTTCTGTGACTTCTCTGTACTTTGATGATGATAGATGAAAACACTCTGTGTTTCACCCTTTCTGGAGTAGAAAAGGATATAAGTCCATAACACCCACGAGATTAGGTCCTTATTTCTCTCACTTGTTATGAAACTTTTTTTCATTCAAATTCCTGATGATTTAGGCCTTTCAGGCCAACAGGCAGTGTTTTCATCAAGAAACCTTCTGAATTAAATACATTCCAATGGGTGCAGTATAAAATTTTAGGAACTTCCCTGTACTTCAACGTTAATAGGTAATCTCTGTATGTTTTGCACTCATTGAGTAGAAAGAATATAAGTCCATATCACCCACAGATCATAAGTCATGATTTCTTCCACTTATAATTAACACTTTTTTCATGCAAATTCCTGTTGATTTTGGCCTTTCAGTCCAACAGCCAGTGTTTTCAAGGAGAAACATCCTGAATATCATCAGTCTCCACAGGGTGCATTATATATCTTTCTGTGACTTCTCTGTACATTGAGGATCATAGATGAAATCTCTCTATATTTTATACTTCATGGTGTAGAAAAGGATAAGTCCACATAACCCACAGATATGAAGTCATGATTTCTCCCACTTGTTATTAACCCTTTTTTCATTCAAATTCCTGCTGATTTAGGACATTCAGGCCAACAGGCAGTGTTTATAGTGAGAAAAGTCCTGAATGCAATCAGACTCCAAAGGCTGTAGTATATCTCTTTCTGTCACTTCTCTATACTTTGATGATCATACATGAAAACTCTCCTTTTACACTCCATAGAGTAGAAGAGGCTATAAGTCCATATCACCCACAGATCTTAATTCATGAATTATCCCATTTGTTGTTAATCTTTTTTCATTCAAATTCCTGCTGATTTAGGTCTTTCAGCAACTGGAACTGTTTCCTTGGAGAAACCTCCTGAAATCTGTTAGACATACAGGGTGCAGTATATATCCTTCTGTGAGACCTCAGTACTTTGATGATCATAGATAAAATCTATATTTTACACTTCATGCGGTAGAAAATGATATAAGATCATATCACCCACAGATCTTAAGTCATGATTTCTCCCACTTGCTATTAACCCTTTTTTCATTCAAATTCCTGCTGATTTAGGACACTCAGGCCAACAGGCAGTGTTTATAGTGAGAAAATTCCTGAATTCAATCAGACTCCAAAGGCTGCAGTATATATATTTCTGTCACTTCTCTGTACTTTGATGATCATAGTTGAAAACTCTCTGTATTACACTCCATGGAGTAGAAGAGGATATAAGTCCATATCACACACATCTTAATTCATGAATTAACCCATTTGTTTTTAACCTTTTTTCATTCAAATTCCTGCTGATTTAGGTCTTTCAGGCAACAGGAAGTGTTTCCTGGGAGAAAACTCCTGAAATCAGTTAGACATACAGGGTGCGGTATATATCCTTCTGTGACACCTCAGTACTTTGATGATCATAGATAAAATCTATATTTTACCCTTCATGGGGTAGAAAATGATATAAGTTCATATCACCCCCAGATCGTAAGTCATGATTTCTCCCACTTGTTACTAACCCTTTTTTCATTTAAATTCCTGATGATTTAGGCCTTTCAGGCCAACAGGCAATGTTTTCAGTGAGAAACCTTTTGAATTCAATCCTACTCAATCGGTGCCGTAACATCTTTATGGAACTTCCTTGTACTTAGATGTGTATGGATGAAATCTCTCTATGTTTTACAATTCAGGGAGCAGAAAACGATAATGTCCATATCACCCACAGACCTGAACACATGATTTTTCCCACTTGTTATTAACACTATTTTTCATTCAAAATCCTGTTGATTTAGACATTTTTGGATGCAAGGCAGTGATCTCAGGGAGAAAGTTCCAGAATTGAATCAGAATCCTAAGATTATATTATCTATCATTATGTTACTTCTCTGTATTTGAATAATAATAGATGAAATCTCACTATGTTTTACACTTCATGAGGTAGAAATGTATATAAATCCATATGACCCACAGTTCGAAACTCATGATTTCTCCCACTTGTTGTTACCCTTTTTTCATTCAAATTCCTGCTGATTTAGGCCTTTCAGGCAACTGGAAGTGTTTTCAGGCAAAAACCTCCTGAAATCTATTAGACATACAAGGTCAAGTACATATATTTCAGTGACTTCTCCTTACTTTGGTGATCATAGATGAAGTCTCTCTATGTTTTATACTATATGGGGTTGAAAAGGATATATGTCCATATCACCTACAGATCGTAAGTCATGATTTCTCCCACTTTTCATTCAAATTTCTTCTGATTTAGCCCTTTAAGGCAAACAGGCTATGTTTTCAGCGAGAAAACTCCTGAATTCCATCACCTATAAGAATGCATTATATATCTTTGTGTGACTTCACTGTGATTATCATAGATGAAATCTGTATATCTTACACTTAATGTAGTAGAAAGGATATAAGTCCATATCACCCACAGATCATAAGTCATGATTTCTCCCATTTGTTATTAACCCTTTGTCATTCAAATTCATGCTGATTTAGGCCTTTCAGACAGAAACATCCTGAATTCAATCATACTCCAAAGGGTGCCGTATATATCTTTCCGTGACTCTTCTGTACTTTGATGAACATAGATGAAATACTTTATGTTTTACTTTTCATGGGGTAGAAAAGGATATAAGTTTATATCACCCACAGATCTTAAGTCATGATTTCTCCCACTTCTTATTAACCCACTTTTCATTAAATGCATGCTGGTTTAGGCCTTCAGGCCATAAAGTTTGTTTTCAGGTGGAAACTCCTTAATTCAAACAGACTCCAAAGGGTGCAGTGTATGTCTTTCTGTGATTTCTCTGTAATTTGATGGACATAGATGTAATCTATCTGTGTTTTAAACTTCATGGATTAGAACAGGATATAAGTCCATTTCACCACAGATCTAAAGACATGATTTCTCCCACTGTTATTAATCCTTTTTCATTCAAATTTCTGATAATTTAGGCCTCTCAGGCTAACAGTCAGTGTTTACAGGGAGAAACCTCCTGAATTAATTCAGACTCCAAAGGGTGTTGTATATATTTTTCTGTTACTTCTCTGTACTTTTATGATCATATATCAAATGTAATTATTACACTTCATGGGGTTGAAAAGGAAATATGTCCATATACCCACAGATCTTAAATCATGATTTCTCCCACTTGTTATTAACCCTTTTTTCATTCCAATTCCTGATTATTAAGTCTTTTCAGGCCAACAGGCAGTGGTTTTTCAGGGAGAAACCATCTGAATTCAAACACACTCCAAAGGGTGCAGTATATATATTTATGGACTTACCTCTCAGTTGATGTTTATAGATGTAATCTCTCTATGTCTTACGCTTCATGGAGTTAAAAAGTATAAGTCCATATCACCTGGAGATCTTAACTCATGATATCTCCCACTTGCTATTTCCCCTTTTTTCAATAAAATTACTTCTGATTTATGCCTTTCAGGTATAAAGCAGTGATTTCAGGTAGGAAACTCTTGAATTCAATCAGACTCCTAAGATTGCATTATATCTTTCTGTGACTTTTCTGTACTTTGATGATCATAGATGAACTCTATGTTTACCACTTCTTGGGGCCTAAAAGGATATAAGTCCATGTCATCCACGGATCTGAAGTCATCATTTCATCCACTCTTTATTTAACCTTTTTCCAATCAAATTCCTGCTGATTTAGGCCTTTCAGGCCAACATGCAGTGTTTTCATCGAGAAACCCCCTGAGTTCAAACAGACTCCAAAGGGTGCAGTATATATCTTTCTAAGTCTTCTCTGCACTTTGATGATCAAAGATGAAAAATCTGTTTTACAGTTCATGGGATAGAAAAGGATGTAAGTCCATATCACCCACAGATTGTAAGTCATGATTTCTCCCACTTGTTATTTACCCTTTTTTTCATTCAAATTCCAACTGATTTAGGCCTTTCAGAGCAACTACAGTGTTTTCAACAAGAAACCTCCTGAATTCAGATTCCACAGGGGGCAGTATAAATCTTTGTGTAACCTCTCTGTACTTGGATGATTATGGATGAAAGCTATCCGTGTTTCACCTATATGGAGTATAAAATGATAATATGTCCATAACACCCACAGTATTAAGTTCTGATTCCTACCACTTGTTAAAAACCTTTTTGTCATTCAAATTCCTGCTGATTTATGTCTTCAGGCCATAAGGTTTGTTTTCAGTAGAAACTCCAGAATTCAAACAGAATCCAAATGGTGCAGTATATGTCTTTCTATCATTTCTCTGTACTTTGATGAACATAGATGAAATCTCTCTATATTTTACACTTCATGGAGTAGAAAACGATATAAGTCCATATCACCCACAGTTCTTAAGCCATGATTTCTCCCACTTGTTATTAACACTTTTGCATTAAAATTCCTGCTGATTTAGGCTTTTCATGCCAACAGGCAGTGTTTTCAGTGAGAATCTCCTGAATTTAATCAGACTCCAAAGGGTGCAGTATATATCTTTCTGTGACACCTCAGTACTTTGTTGATCATAGATAAAATCTTTATTTTACCCTTCATGGGGTATAAAATAAGTCCATATCACCCACGGATCTGCAGTCATGATTTCTCGCTCTTTGCATTAACCGTTTTTTCATTCAAATTTCAGCTGATTTAGGCTTTTCAGGCCTACTAGAAGTGTTTTCAGGGAGAAACCTCCTGAATTCAATCACACTCTAAAGTGTGCAGCATATATCTTTATGGAACTTTCCTGTATATGATGTATATAGGTGAAATATCTCTATGTTTTACACTTCATGGGGTTGGAAATGATATAATTCCATATCACCCACAGATCTTAACTCATGATTTCTGCCACTTGTTAGTAACCCTTTTTTCATCCAAATTTCTGTTGATTTAGGCCGTTCTGGCCAACAAGCTGTGTTTTCAGCGAGAAACCTCCTGAATTCAATCATACTCCAAAGTGTGCAGTATATATCTTTCTGTGACTTCTCTGTACTTTGATGATCATAGATGAAATCTCTCTATTTTTTACACTTCATGGGGTAGAAAAGGATATAAATCCATATGATCCATAGATTGTAAGTAATGATTTCTCCACTTCTTATTAATTCTTTTTCATTCTAATACCAGCTGATTTAGGACTTTCAGGCCAAAAACAGTGTTTTCAGCAAGAAACCTCCTGAATTCAATCAGAATCAAAGGGTGCAGTTTATGTCTTTCTGTGACTTCTCTGTACCTTGATGATCATAGATGAACACTATCTATGTTTCACCCTTCATGGAGTAGAAAAGGATATAAGTCCATAACACCCACAGATCTTAATTCCAGATTTCTCCCACTAGTTATCCACGCTTTTTTCATTCAAATTTGTGCTGATTTAGGCCTTTCTGGCCAACAGGCTGTGTTTTCAGGGAGAAATCTCCTGAATTCAATCAGACTCCAAAGTGTGCTTTATATATCTTTCTGTGACTTCTCTGTACTTTGATGATCATAGGTGAAATCTCTCTATGTTTTACACTTCATGGCATAGGAAAATATATAAGTCCATATCACCCAAATATCTTTAGTCATGATTTCTCCCACTTTGTATCAACCCCCTATTCATTCAAATTCCTGCTGTTAGTCCTTTCAGGCCAACAGGCAGTGTTTTCTTTGAGAAACCTTCTGAATTCAATCATACTCCAAAAAGTATAGTATATATCTTAATGGAAATTTCCTGTACTTTTATGAACATAGATGAAATCTATCAGTGTTTTAAACTTCATGGAGTAGAACAGGATATAAGCCCATATACCCACAATTTTGTTGTCATTAATGTTGACCCACAATAATCTTGGTCATTATTTCTTGCACTGGTAATTAACCCTTTTTTCATTGAATTTCCTCCTGATTTAGACCTTTCAGATCATAAGGTTTGTTTTCAGGTAGATACTCCTGAATTCAATCAGATTCCAAAGGGTACTGTATATGTCTTTCTGTGACTTCTTTGTACTTTGATGAACATAGATGAAATCTCTGTTTAAAACTTCATGGATTAGAAAAGGATATAATTCCATATCTCCCAGATCTTGAGTCATAATTTCTCCCACTTGTTATTAACCCTTTTTTCATTTAAATTCCAGCTGATTTAGGCGTTTCAGGCCAACAGGCAGTGTTTTCAGTGAGAAACCTCCTGAATTCACTAAGTCTCTAAAGTGTGTGGTATATATCATTCTGTGAATTCTCTGGACTTTGTTGATCATAGATGAAATCTATGTTTTACACTTCATGGGGTAGAAAAATGTATAAGTCCATATCACCACAGATCTTAAGTCACGATTTCTCCCCCTTTTTATTAACCCAATTTTCATTCAAATTCCCGATATTTTAGGCCGTTCAGGCCAAAAGGCAGTGTTTATTTTTTTTTTGAGAAAACTCCTGAATTCAATGTGACTCCTAAGATTGCATTATATATCTTTCTTCTACTTCTCTGTACTTGATGATCATACATGAAATCTCTCTATGTTTTACGCACCATGTGGTTGAACAGATTATAAAACCATATCACTCACACATCATAAGTTATGTTTCTCCCACATTTTTTAACTCTTTTTTCTATCAAATTCCTGCTGATTTACACACTTCAGGCCAACTGGCAGTATTATCAGGGAAAAACCTCTTGAATTCAATTAGACACAAAAGGGTGCATAATATATCCTTCAGAGACTTCTTTACTTTGATGATCATAGATGAAATCTTACATGATTTACACTAGATTTTGGATAAAAGGATATAAGGCCATATCACCCACAGATCTTAAGTCATGATTTCACGCACTTTTTATTAACACTTTTTTATTCAAATTCCTGCTGCTTAAGTGCTTTCAGACCAACAGGCACTCTTTCCAGCAAGAAACCTCGTGAATTCAATCAGACTACAAAGGCACCAGTATATATCTCCGTGACTTCTCTTTACTTTGATGATCATAGATGAAATCTCTCTATGTTTAACACTTATTGGGTGTAAAAAGATATCAGTCCATATAACCCACAGATCTTAAGTCATGATTTCTCCCACTTGTTTTTAACCCTCTTTTCATTAAAATTCATGCTAATTTAGGTCTTCAGGCCATAAAGTTTGTTTTCAGGTAGAAACTCCTTAATTCAAAAAGACTCCAAAGGGTGCATTATATGTCTTTCTGTGATTTCTCTATAGTTTGATGGACATAGATGAAATCTATCTGTGTTTTAAACTTTATGGATTAGTACAGGATATAATTCCATATCACCACAGATCTAAAGTCATGATTTCTCCCACTTGTTATTAACCCCTTTTCATTCAAATCTGCTAATTTATGTTTCACACTTATTGGGGTATAAAAGGAATATTAGTCCATATCACCCACAGATTTTAGACATGAATTCTCCCACTTTCTATTAACCCTTTTTTCATTCAAATTCCTGTTCATTTACGCTCTTCAGGCCAACAGGCAGTGTTTTCAGGGAGAATCCACCTAAATTCAATTAGAATCAAACTGTTGCAGTATATATCTTTCCGTGACTTGTTTACTTTGATGATCATAGATGAAATATTTACATGATTTAGTCTAGATTTGGGAGAAAAGGATATTAAGTCCATATCACCCACAGATTTTAAGTCATGATTTCTCCCGTTTGTTATTAACCCTTTTTTATTCAAATTCCTGCTGCTTAAGGGCTTTCAGGCAAACAGGCAGTGTTTTCAGCAAGAAACCTCCTGAATTTAATAACACTCCAAAGACCAGTATGTATCTTTCTGTGACTTCTCTTTACTTTGATGATCATAGATGAAATCTTTCTAGTTTAACTTATTGGGGTATAGAAGGGTATTAGTCCATATCACCCACAGAGTTTATGTCATGAATTCTCCCACTTGCTATTAACCCTTTTTTTCATTCAAATTCCTGCTGATTTAGGCCTTTCAGGTATAAGGCAGTGTTTTAGGGAGGAAACATGAATTCAATCAGACTCCTAAGATTGCATTATGTATCTTTCTGTGACTTCTTTGTACTTTGATGATCATAGTTGAAATCTCTGTTTTACTCTTCATGGGGTAGAAAAGGATATAAATCCATATACACACAGATCGTAAGTAATGATATCTCCCACTTGCTAACAACCATTTTTAAATTCAAATTCCTGCTCTTTAGGCCTTTCAGGTCAACAGGCAGTGTTTTCAGCGATAAACTTCCTGATATCAATCAGATTCCAAAGGGTACAGTATATATATTTCTGTGACTTCTCTGAACTTTGATCATCATAAATGAAATTTCTCTGTTTTACACTTTATGGGGTAGAAAAGGATATAAGTCCATATCACCCACAGATCTTAAGTCATAAATTCTTCCAATTGTTATTAACATTTTTTTCATTCAATTTCATGCTGATTAAGGGCTTTCAGGCAAAAAGACAGTGTTTTCAGGGAGAAAACTCCTGAATACAATCAGAATCCAAAGGGTGCATTATATGTCTTTCTGTGCCTTCTCTGTATTTGATGATCTTAGATGAAATCTATCTATGTTTTAGACTACTTATGGTAGTAAAGGATATAATTCCACATCACCCACAGTACTTAAGTCATGATTTCTCCCACTTGTTATTTACACATTTGCATTAAAATTCCTGCTGATTTAGGCTTTTCATGCCAACAGGCAGTGTTTTCAGCCAGAAACCTCCTGAATTTAATCAGACTCCAAAGGGCCAGTATATATCTTTCTGTGACAGCTCAGTACTTTGATGATCATAGATGAAAACTCTCTATGTTTCACACTTCATGGGTTAGAAATGTATATAAGTCATATCACTTACAGATCTTAAATCATGATTACTCCCACTTGTTATTAACACTTTTGCATTAAAATTCCTGCTGATTTAGGCTTTTCATGCCAACAGGCAGTGTTTTCAGCGAGAATCTCCTGAATTTAATAAGACTCCAAATTGTGCAGTATATATGTTTCTGTGACACCTCAGTACTTTGATGATCATAGATGAAATCTTTATTTTACCCTTCTTTGGGTATAAAATGATATAAATCCGTATCACCCACAGATCATAAGTCATGATTACTCAAACTTGTTATTAACCCTTTTTTAATTCAAATTCCTGCTGATTTAGGCCTTTCAGGACAAAGGCAGTGTCTAGATTGAGAAAAGTCCCGAATTCATTCAGACTCCAAAGGCTGTAGTATATCTCTCTGTCACTTCTCTATATTTTGATAATCACTGTTGAAACTCTCTGTTTCACATTCCATGGAGTAGAAAAGGAATTAAGTCCATATTACCCAGAGATCTTAAGTCATGAATAATCCCTTTTGTTTTTAACCCTTTTTTCATTCAAATTCCTGCTGAATTAGGCCTTTGAAGACACTGGAATTGTTTCTGGGACAACCCTCCTGAAATCAATTAGGCATACAGGGTGAGTATATATCTTTCTGTAACTTGTCTGTATTTTGATGATCATAGTTGAAAACTCTCTGTTTTACATTTATTGGAGTAGAAAAGGATAAAAGTCCATATCACTCACAGATCTTAAGTCATGATTTCTCCCACTTGTTATTAACCCTTTTTTCATTCAAATTCCTGGTGATTTAGACCTTTCTGGCAACAGGCTTCTTTTCAGGAAGAAACCTACTGAATTCAATCAGACTCTGAATGGAGCATATTTCCCTATCTGTGACTTCTCTGTACTTTGATTATCATAGATGAAATCTCTCTATGATTTACACATCATGGTGTAGAAAAGTTATAAATCCATGTCACCCACAGTTCTTAAGTCAAGATTTCTCATACTTGTTATTAACCCATTTTTCATTCACATTCATGGTGGTATAGGTTTACAGTCCAACAGGCAGTGTTTTCAGCAAGAAACCTTCTGAATTCAATCACACTCCAAAGGGTGCAGCATATATCTTTATAGAACATTCCTGTATATTGATGTAAAATGGTGAAATCTCTGTGTGTTTTACACTTCATGGGATAGCAAAGGATATATTTCCATATCACACACAGGTCTTAAGTCATGATTTCTCCCACTATTATTAACCCTTTTTTCTTTCAAATCCCTGCTGAGTTATGGCTTTCTGGCCATAACGCAGTGTTTTCAGGGAGAAATCTCCTGTATTCAATCAGACTCCTAAGATTGCATTATATATCTTCCTGTTACTTCTCTGTACTTTGAAGATCGTAGGTGAAATCTCTCTAGGTTTTACATTTCATGGGTTAGAAAAGATTGTAAGTCCATATCCCCCAGAAATTGTAAGTCATGATTTCTCCACTTCTTATTAATCCTTTTTTAATTCAAATTCCTGCTGATTTAGGCTTTTCTGGTCAACAGGCAGTGTTTTCAGAGAGAAACCTCCTCTATTCAATCATACACCAAAGAGTGCAATATACATCTTTCTTTGACTTTTCGGTGCTTTGATCATCATGGATGAAATATATTTTTTACATTTCATGGAGTATTAAAAGATATAAGTCCATATCACCCAAAGATCTAAAGTCATGATTTCCCCCACTTGATATTAACCCCTTTATCATTCAAATTCTGCTGATTTTGGCCTGTTGGACCAACAGGCATTGTTTTCAGTGAGAAACTTTCTGAATTCAATCAACTCCAATAAGTGCAGTATATCTATTGGAACTTCCTTGTACGTTGATGTTTATAGATGAAATCTCTCTATGTTTTACACTTCATGGAGTAGAAAAGAATATAATCCATATCACCCACATTGCTGAATCATGATTTTTGGCACTTGTTATTAACCCTTTTTTTATTCAATCCTTGCTGAGTTAGGCTTCTCATGCCAAATGGTAGTGTTTTCAGGGATAAACTTACTGAATTCAATTAGAATCCGTAGGGTGCAGTATATACCTTTCAGTGACCTCTCTTGGCTTTCATGATCATTGATGAAATCTCTCTATGTTATACATATATATGGTAGAAAAGGATGTAATTCCATATCACCCACAGATCTTAAGTCATGATTTCCCCCACTTGTTATTAACCCTTTTTTCATTCAATTTCATGCTGATTAAGGGCTTTCAGGCCAAAAGACAGTGTTTTCAGCGAGAAACCACCTGATTTCAATCATTATCCAAAGGGTGCAGTTTATATCTTTCTTTGACTTCTCTGTAATTTGATGATCATAGATGAAATATATGTTTTACACTTCATGGGGTAGGAAAAGAAATATGTCCATATTATCCACTGCTCTTAAGTCATGACTTCTAACTTGTTATTCAAATACTCCCCTTTTTCATTCAAAGTCCTGCTGATTTAGGGATTTCAGGCCAACAGGCAGTGTTTTCAGTGAGAAACCTTCTGAATTGAATCACAATCCAAAGGGTACAGTATATAAAAATGGAACTTCCCTGTATGTTGAAGTGTATAGATGAAATCTCTCTATGTTTTACGCTTCTTTTATTAGAAAAGTATGTAAGTCTATATCACCCACAGATCTTATGTCATAATTTCTTCCAATTGTTACTAACATTTTTTTCATTCAATTTCATGCTGATTAAGGGCTTTCAGGCCAAAAGACAATGTTTTCAGGGAGGAAACTCCTGAATACAATCAGAATCCAAAGGGTGCATTATATATCTTTCTGTGCCTTCTCTGTATTTGATGATCATAGATGAAATCTCTCTATGTTTTACACTTCATGGGGTTGGAAATGATATAATTCCACA
>PVHY01016017.1:0-34714 GCA_004024945.1 Uropsilus gracilis
GCTACTTTTAGACTGAAGAAAGATTGGAGAGCAGTGTTGAAGAAGTAGCTTTCCCTTCAGGTGAATGGTGAACCTTACAACAGTCAGAATCTGGTCTAGATACATAGATTAGACCTCACTTGGGAAAACAAGGTGATATTGTGGCTGCCAAATGAAATAAGCTGGTGGTGCTTTTACTCTGACAATGGACAACTTACCTGTCAGAATAGATAGGCCTGCAACAAGTGCCACATCTTCTAACTGACTAAATTCAGACAGAAACTCATAGACTCCAGCATCTTGGTGTAAACATCTCTTAAGTTTGACCACATGGGACCAAGCAGAAGGGTGGATAGCACCTTCGTATGGACACTTTGTAGCTTAGGGTGAAAAAATCCACAAGAAAAAGTGAAGGCATGGGACAAAGGGAAATTAACAGTAGAGAAAGAAGAGGAATTAGGAACAGTGTAGTAGGTTAGGAGGATGAGTTTTCAGAGAGCATATTAAAGATATTTATATCTAGATTTTAAAGAAATGAGATATTTTAATTTTAGGTTTTTAAAAGTAAAATTTGTAGATGAATTATGTATTTTAATTGTAGCAGCCATTTACGTACATAAATACAATTATAATTGTTCAGAGCACTAATTAAGACATTCTTTGGTCAATTGTCTTCTTTTGGAAAATATATTTACTTGAAATTTATATGAAATTATACATATTTGGTAGAAGCCCTGTCTGCATGGATATTATCTGTACTATTCCAATAAAAGTTTTAAATTTATTGCTTAACATGAGTATGGCAACATAAAAGAAATGTTAAAAAATACGGATCGCGTTTAAGAAATGGCAACTGAACTTAGGAAGTTTTCATTCTAGTTTGCAGAATAAATTTCTGTGATAAAGTTACTTAACTAGGAGACGTTGTGATAGCTTTTATAAAAAAATCTTACTACTCTGCTGCTTCTCCAGTGCTATTACATCATTTTTATCATTTCATAACATTCTGAAACTATGTGAAGTGATCTTCATGTTTTTATCTTTTACAGATCATTTTTTAATTCGAGCCTCTGCAGCTTTGGAAAAATTGAAACTCCAATGTGGAGAAGACAAAGAATGTTCAAATCCATCAAATCTTCTAGAACTTTACACACAGGTACCAACTTTGGGAGAGAAAACACAGAGGCACAGAGATGTTATGAAGGCAGATTGCTTATTTAGATGATTGATTCCTAAGTTTAGGTGTAATAAGACGAGTTTATTTTCTGATTTAAGTGTTTTTGTTCAGAGACCTTTTTTCAAAGCATACAGACTTCAAATTTTGAGGCAGTATGTTAAAAATCAGATTTATCAGATGTGTAGACAAAAATGTTTGGACAAAAGTCTTGCAAAGAACACCATTGCATCTCTTTGTAGATTATAAGCCAAACACTAATGTGTTTCATTTCTGAGCTTTTGAAGGTTATTCACTGGCCTGGTAGATTCTTTATAAAGTGTCATTATTTTTTTCTGAAATTCTTCTTTTAGGATTCTCAGTGTGACTTCCCTTGCCTGTGTTGTGTAGATTCATATAGTTTTCTGTTCCTGTCTCCGCTGTTTTCATCTTTGAACTCAAACATCTATATGGACAAGACCTATTTTCTAGGTTTTTTTCAAACATTGTTGAGGCAAAGTTGACAGTGAGAAATAATATCATTGTAACTAACTTTCAGATAGCATTTTATAGTTGATAGAGTGCTTCATATGTCCCTGTTTGATTGCTAGGAGATGGAAAAGACAAAGTGATTATAGAAAGTGTACAGTAAAGGGTTCCTTCCAGTTCTCTCATTGCCCCAGCCATGGGAAGCAGCACACATTGGGAAAAGCTCTTGGCAATCCCCTTTTCTTCTCTGCTCCAAGCCTGCAGGTGTGCTCCTGGCTTGCAGCCCACCCTTCTCCAAGAGGATAGCCAGCTTGGCTGAGGGGGAGACCCGAAAGGAACCCATTGAGGTTACCAGCTAAGCCTGTCACTACAAAAGTGGCAGAAAGTATAGATCTTAAGACAAAAATGTGCAAAAATGTGCAAGCAAAACAGATAAAGGAAGGGGGAAAAACCCAAAAATACACAAAACAGGCCAAAGAAGATTCCTCCAGAGAATAAGAAACTAAAAATACAAAGCAGTAACATACAGTCTCTGATGATGCAGGAGGGAAAGAAGCCAAGTCTAATAAAATGTACCATAACCCCATCTCCCTTGTATAAAATCCAGAGGGATGATTTAGTCAAAGGTTTTGTAAATGAAAGTTTCTTAGTAGTTCTAGAAACATTTTTAAGAAGGGGGGAAACCTGGCTCACTATTTTTAAAGTGTGAATGCTTTTTTTTTTTTTTTTTTTTTTTAAAGGAGGAGAAATTATTTACTAATATTGAATATGAAAGGCTTTATCCTGGGTGTGTGCATAACTTGCCATAGATGGGGTTGGGTCTGATCTCCCATTGTACAAAGCAACTTGAATGACAACTGGAAGTCACAGTCATGCCTTCAGTGTCTTGAAAATTTCAAATTACAAATCACTCATTGATCATGGCTTTCTGTCAGAACTTTGTGTGCTCTGTAACAGCTTTGGTTTTGGTGGTCCTTTTCCTAGTGATGTTATTAATATGCTGTGAATGACTAAAAATTTGAGTATAGTGCGACTGAGACTAAATAGTGAATTACTAGGTGTAACTAAAGGTGTAACAATTTGTGACATTTGAGGATACTAAGGAAAATTTACCTCCAAACTTTAACCTGGAAAGTCTTTGGAATAACTTTTTAGAAGAGTTGCAATTATATTATTCTTTAGATTTTTGATATTTAAAGGTTTGTGCATAAATTGAAGTGTCTAAGTACTGATTCCTCAAAACAACCAAAAAACTCTTTAAGTTGTTTGTAAATTCTAAAAAGCCTTTACATGCCTGGCACTGTGCTTTCTTTTAGGAGCTAATTGAAGGTGATTACTGCCTTCAAAGGTCATGCTTGAATGAACTTACCACAGCTTCTTACAAACCCTCAAGAATAACATCTCTTCACAAAGAGCTGTTGTAATTTGGTAGAACTTTGCCTAACTTTCATTTCTTAGAAGACGCCCTGATTTTCAAGGTAGAGCAGCAGACCTGCCCTAGATAGAGATTTCAATGCCCCAGACTTTGGACTCCATTTATGATTCTGAACCATCAGGTCCACTTCCATAGAATTATGACCTTCCCTTCCTGGCTTAGGCTTTTGACATACTTAATACTAAGTTGCCCTAACTGTGTGTTAGGTAATGTTCCAATTGCTTTACCTGTCTTACTTTATCCTCAGAGCAAGGCTCTTTGGAAGGGATTTAGTGCAGTTTCTTCTTTTTACCAATTAAGAAACTTAGATTCAACAAGATAAAATTGACTTGTCTTTAATTAGTGAGATGATTGATGGTAGAACTGATAATTGGATCCAGTTTCCTTTGTTTTAGTCCAATAGAATAATTGGAAAAAAAGATTGGGTGGTTCTATTGTGAGTGAACAGTATCTTGAATATAGAGAGGGACTTAGTGTTTGTACTCTGCTGCCTTTTAATAACTGGCAGCATGCATGAAGCCTGAGTCTCCATCTAAGAAAACAAACCCTTTTTAAGATTGAGTATATGAAACTAGATAGAGGTAGTAACCTTAAGTTGATACAGCAAAGTTGCAGATAATGTACAGATAATATATATAATTAATAAAGAATATAATTATACTTTTAATGATTATATTTTATAGGATTAGTTCACCTTAATTAAGACATAAATCTGGGTTTTTTTTGAGAAAGGCAAAATTATCATTAATTCAATGTTTAAGTGAAATAGCTATAAAGTTTCTATAAAATCCCTCTCAGATTTTGTTTCCAACTAGATAATTTGCCTACTTTTCAAACTTGATACTGTTCTAGACAGTTTAAATGTTTAAGGAAGCATCTACATGTGTTAGGTTAAACTGTAGACATTCATTCAGATTTAAATGATTTAATAGATGCTTGTTTTTTCTTTGACTTTAGGCTATTTTGGACATGACATATTTTGAGGAGAATAATCTAGTAGATGAAGATTTTCCTGAGGACTCTTCACAGAAAGTAAAAGAACTGATTGATTTTCTTTCAGAACCAGAAATACTAGTTAAAGAAAACAATTTGCACCCAAAAGTAAGTTTTGAATTCTTTTGCGTTGTAGTAGAATGCTGCTAAATAATGTTATGTTGTTTGTTAGAATTTGCGTTTTTTTTCTTCTTGAATGTATCTTTGTTTTTAAATTGAGGGTGATGTGAGAGATTATATTTTAGATCAGTGTTACAACTAAATTATCATATTTTACTGGGTATGTTTCAAAATATTTGCATGATGGAATTGTGTAATTATAGTACTTAATCATTTTCCATACACAGGAAATTGTTATTCCTGCTCCATTAATTTTTGCAGATGCTGTGTTTTCCTGACTGTCTCTAATAATCTAATTCCCACATCTTGTGCTTTTTAAACGCCTCTTCCCCTGAACATTTGCTGCCTTTCTCAGCATTGATAACCTCTTTCTTCTGAGACCCTGCAGCTATACCTCTGAGAAGGCTGTACCTCTGAGGAGGCTTGCTCTTTCCAAATATCATTTCTCTCCTATTCTGGAAATACAGGCACTCTGCAAGGATATTTCCTTAGTCCTCTGATAGTCTCTGTATGTCCTTGCCATTTCAGCATGCTTCTTACTGCTTTCTCTATTTAGATGATTCTAAGATATTTATCTCTAGCCCTGACTTCTCTTTCATGCAAGCACTTTCTTATCTTTAACTGTCTGCTGACTTATCACTAGATATCCTTCCTGCTGTATGTTTATGAAGGAATGCTAATTGTGGAAACAATTCTAACTTTTAAATAATACAACATAATAAGTTGAGCTTACTAAAATTTTTTAGTGTTTACCTTTCATGATTTCATTCTACTACTTGTAGAAATAATTCTGATTTTAAGAACCATTATTTCTGAAAGGTTATTATAGAATACTTGTATATTGGGAAAATTGACCATTAAAATATTAAAACATTATTTTCTAAACTATGTAAATTGGAGTGGGTATTTCAGTTTTATTACATGTAATTTCATGTATCTAGCAACTGATTCAAAGGAAGGCATTTCTAATAAATTGTTAAAAGTAAATTTGTGAGATGAGAGTGTTTTTAATTGCTTGATATTTGGGGATTTAATTTTGATTTTTACGGAAGTTTTTCCTCTTAGTTGTCTTTGCTGTCTTTCAGCACTGTGATTTGCTTGGGGATGAACTCCTGGAGTGTCTCTCTTGGAGGCGAGGAGCCCTACTTTATATGTATTGTCATTCTCTGACCAAAAGGAGAGAGTGGCTCACAAAAAAATCTGGTTTGCTTAAAAAGGTAAAAAGGCATCCTCTTATTTCCTCTTATTTTTGATTGGTGATATTTATAGGTTTCAGGAAGTTGTCTTTGATATAATATTAACAGTAGTGTAATCAAAGTGAGGGGAGGGTCATTCCAAGTTTTATTTACTAACTGTATCGTAAAAATTTGGAGTTATTATAAAGATTAAGTAAGATAATATGTGCAAGATTTTTGTAAACTGGCAAGTCCTGTGTGCTTTTTCTTTAAATCTTGGATTTTCATTTTTTCAAATATAAGAGAGACATCATTAAGCATGTTTTTTGATATGAAGGAAACCAATTTGGTTTTGAGCCTCTAATCTTGAGGACAGCTCACATGACCCTACTTTTCTAGAAGATTATATCTCTGATCTATCTTATTCTTCTGATCGAATCACTTAATCCAAAGACCTGATCTTAGTATTGTGTCATTAAGGATTCTAACTTGGGCTGATTGTACCATGTGGTTTATATGGCCTGGAAATGAATGGGTTAAACTTTTATTGATTGATTGATTGATTGTTCATTTATTTATTTTTGGTAATGTTTTTATTCAAAATGAAATTTCTTTTTTTAAAAAGTAATTTATTTATATATATATATTTTTTTTTCACATCATTTTAATCCCTAGGGGTCACCCACCACCACCCCTCCCCAACCCCTTCAGCTGGACCCTACCGTTGTCCATATATTAGTGAAACCATTTAGTTTCTGTCTTTTCTATCTGACTCGTTTCTGCTAGTATGATTTCTTCTTTTGTCATACTATTTCTAAATAATAATAAGATACCTGTTTTTAAGAAACTGTTATTTGGTTTTTTTTGTTTGTTTTTTTTTTTGAGACTAGGTCTGGCTGTTTTTGCCTGTGGAACCACAGGCTCTCGTTGCCCAGGGTACCACAGACTCAAGCAATCCCCAGCCTCAGCTTCCCAGGTAGCTGGGATTATAGGCGCGTGCCACAGCTATTTTTTGGAACTAGGTCTTGCTACGGGCCCCAGGTGGGACTCGAACCGTGATTCCTAGACCCGGCCGCTTCATAGGCTGAAGCTTACAAGCACGAGCCACTGTGCCCGGCCTTAAGAAACTGTTTTTGAGTAAATTTTTATTGCCTTTATCCTTTTCTTCCTCTGATAACTTATGTGATAAGTATATTATAGGATCATGTGTTTTGGTTAGTGCTTTCTTTTTGTTTTATTCATAATCTTTTTTACCATTAAAGCTTTGGGGTGGGGTGGAGGACCTTTATACATTGAAATGTAATATATGCAAGCTATATATGTATAGTAGCCAGTTTTCTCTAGGTAAAGAGGTGGGATAAAAATTAACATTTGAAATTACTACAGCTCAATGTAAATACTTTCAATTTTTGGCCTTTGACTTTTCACTTAGTACCTTGTTGATGGAATCAGTTACTTGCTGCAGATGCTAAATTTCCGATGTCCTATCCAGTTAAATGAAGGCGTTTCTTTTCAAGACGTTGACACAGCTAAATTACTAAGTGAAGGTAATATGATCTCTTTTTGAAGTTTTCTAAGTGTTTTATATAAATTTTTAAAAATTTTAAGAAGTTTATTAGATTTTGTGCTGATTTAAATGAATTTAAAATTGCACTATGGACAAATTATTAAAGTACTTTCAAAGAAATAAAAAATATTTTCATCTAATATCTCTATTTAGTAATATTTCTGCTTAGTAATTTTGGGAGAGTTGTATATAATATTGCTTTTACTGATTTTGTATCGCCAAATAATTAATTTAGGACTGGTTTTGCTTCCTTGTAACAGGCTGGAAACAATTTTTAAAGGCAGAAATTTATTGGTTTTTCATATAGAAAAGGTTCAGAACTGATTATGATGGCTTGATGGTATCATCAGGTTCCTATCTTTTCCTTCATCATCAGTAGAACCAAAGCCCTTCAGCGTTGAGGGGAGACTTTTTGTTTATTGTAAACAGTTCTGTTCAGATTTGGGCAGCATGCATCCCTCTTGAGAGTGTTGCAGAGTATTGCTTCCACTTTCATATCAGAGCATGTCCTTGGAGTTCCTTCCACCCTACCTGTTTCGGGCGTAGGAATGGCAAAGTGATGTTTCTTCTGGCCAAGTCTTCTACTTTGCGGCAACCTTTTCAGAAGTTTCTTTCAACACTTATACTTACTTTTACTGCCAGCAGTTAATCTTAAACTTATACTTACTTTTACTGCCAGCAGAAGCTATGGCTTCACATAGCTACAAGGCCACCTAGGAAGTATAGCCCTTTACCTGATAAACTGCCATCCCAAATAAAATTAAATCTCCTTACTAGGAAAGAAGGGAAACTTCTGCCATAAAAAAAAAATCTGTGCACTTAGAAAGACTAGGTGCTGAATATAGGAGTCATTTTGACTTTAGATAAAGGAGTTTCTTTCCAAAATCTGGACACAGCTGAATTACGAAGTGAAGATAATATGACTTAGACAGGCTTGGGAGGGAAGACCCACTTATTTTCACTAGCTTTTTGTAAATGGTCCCCGTAAAGGTCCCCATAACCAGATGGACCTACTTAAGGTCAAATACATGGTGAATGATACTAGATCATATGCGGAAATTATCTTTCAAAATTTTGAGAGGAAAAGTCTAATTGGGAAAGAAGAAAACTTAGGGAAAAGTCTGTTGTTCTGTTAAGTGTATTCTTTGTTAGCGTCTCTAGGCTCTTCCATGGCATAGAAAAATAGCTTGATTTAAGTGTCATTAACCTGTGGCATTTAGAGCTTTAACATACTTTAACAAGCTTTCCTTCAGTGGGCATACTATTTTGACAAACATGGGATATTTTGATTTATTTATGGGAGGATTTATTCCAGATAACTAGTGAACTGATTAGCTGCATTGAAAATGGCCTAAAATCTTCTCACCCACCCACATGGATTGATTTCAAAGAAAAAGCAGAGATGGGCAATAAAGCCTGTCTAGAATCAAAGAAAGTGGCACACATCACCGATTTCTCTTTTTCTTCCATTTCTAGTATAAGGTAAGAACTCTCGTGGCCTAGACCTTTTCCTCTAGCATGCTTATAAAACTGATGTCTTCTCCTAGATCATAAATTGATTGCATTGTTCCCAACTTTCCATTGCTTCTTCAGCAAGGGAATCATAAGAGATAGATAGAAACTCCCCCATCCCC
Organism: Uropsilus gracilis; assembly: GCA_004024945.1. Taxonomy (NCBI): domain Eukaryota; kingdom Metazoa; phylum Chordata; class Mammalia; order Eulipotyphla; family Talpidae; genus Uropsilus; species Uropsilus gracilis. The sequence goes on from PVHY01016017.1 coordinate 8,546, forward strand.
CCATCCCCCCCCCAGGAAAATACTGGCTCCAGAGCAGTTTTGCCATATTACTTAGTTATGTTTTGCTGTGGCATCTTGCTCTTACCTAAAGCAGTTTGCTTCTCCTCCCTTAATCTTCTCTCTTGAGGTGATTGAATTAAAAGCCAGGCAACCTAATTTTCAGAGGCTAAATTACTCCTAAGATCCTGTCAGAAAGACTCTTTTTTTTAATTTTTCATTCGTAAACATAAGACATAATTCTGAATAACCCTTCATGTTCATCAGGAAAAAAATTCTGTGACTCATCAGGATATTTTTGTCTCCTTAATGATATATGCCTAATCATGGAAAAAATTCAAAAGTCTATACATAGTATGATTTTTTATTTCTTTTTCAGGAAAAGATAATCATTTTATCTTTAGGACATTATACCTGGATATCATTAAATTTTAAGAAATGGCCAGATAATCTATTCAGTTAATCTCTCTTCATCTGTGAGCCTCATTCTCTGTAGGTACTTGACAAAATAACCTTGTCAGAAAAACCCCAGAGGTAGGTAGATTAACTCAAAATACAACTTTGCATATATTGATTCTCTCTCTCTCTCTCTCTTTTTTTTTTTTTTTTTTTTTGTTTTGAGACTAGATCTTGTTATTTTTGCCCGTGGAACTGCAGGCTCATGTTGCCCAGGGTACCACGGACTCAAGCAATCCCCAGCCTCAACTTCCCAGGTAGCTGGGATTACAGGCGTGCGACACCACACCCAGTTATATTTTTTTGGAACTAGATCTCGCTATGTGTCCCAGCGAGACTCAAACCGCGATCCCTGGCTCCGGCCGCAGCTTCTTAGGCTGCCACTTATATAAGGCATGCGCCACCATGCCCAGCTGATTCCCTTTTTATACCATTGAACACATACAGATACATCCCTACCCTAACCCTTTCCTGGTTCCCCGTTTTTTTTCTTTAAGAGACTAGGTCTCACTATGTTGCCTGAGGTAGTCTTGAACCTGCGGACTCAAGTGTTCCTAGCCTCAGCCTCCCAGGTAGCTGGGATTATAGGCGTGCACCACCAGTAGACTTTTTTGCCCATTGCTTTAACCCAGACCATGATCTCAGATCCCTAAAAGGAGTAGCTCTGAACTGGCATCACTGATTCCCTGGATAGCTTGTTAGAATTATATATATAATTTACCACCTGCAGGTTCTGCTTCAATATGTGAGTGCAAGAATCTAGTTTTAATAGTTCCTGTAATTCCTGTAATTATGGTGCAACCAGATTTAGATGTCACTGCTCTTTCGGAGATATACCAGTCTGGTGATTTTTTTTTTCTTCTATGAAATCATTTTTCTCCTCTCATTATGGGTTATTCTCCCTCTTCCTCCCTGCACCACCTACTACCGCACTATCACCAAGGATATGCATATTGAAAAATAAAGTGTTTTTTTGGAAACCATGCTGAACCTTAACGGAAACAGTGACCAGGAAAATTGGTGGCAACAAATAGACTATAGCTATGGAGTGATGGAGACCTTGGGAGATTGAAGAGGGAGAATGTACCTAATGTTTACTTTGTTCTTTTTCCTTTGATATGATTATGTAGTTTAACTCAGAGAACCAGCATCATATTCACTGCTTAAGGTACTAGGAATTTGTTAAAATGCAATTTATATTCCCAATCCTATTCCTGATCTGTAACTCTGGAGGTGGGGGCCTAGCAATTAGTATTTGAGCACAGTCATCAGTCTAAAGCTTGGAATCAGTCCTTAGCATATAGCCATTCGTTCTCGCCCTGGTAACACCTTCTCATAATGTATCTATGTATATTGTTCATCAGCCACTCCTTGTTAATGAACAGAATGCAGTCGATTTGGGGTTTTGGGGTTTTTTGGGGGGGGTTTGTTTTGTTATTTGAGACTAGATCTCAATTTTTTGGCCAATGGAACCTCACGCTCACGTTGCCCAGGGTACCACAGACTTGAGCAAACCCCAGTCTCAGCTTCCCAGGTAGCTGGGATTCCAGGCGCACATACCACACCCAGCTATATTTTTGGAACTAGGTCTCGCTATGCTGCCCAGAGTGGGACTCGAACCGCGATCCCTGGTCCCCGCCGTGGCTTCCTAGGCTGCTGCTTACAGGCACGTGCCACCGTGCCCGGCAGAATTTGAAGTAGGCTTAGATTGGATCTCAGATCTCCCTTAGGCAAAAGCTTTTCATCTTACCCAAGGGACTTTGTGGGGCATACTTCAGGTCCTTCTAAGACTCCAAGTTCTTTCAAAGTTACATCCATTTTTGCTTTTGTCTCCTTAGTTCCTTCTAGTTTTTTTAGGAAACTAGGCAGGGCATTTGTAGGATTACAAAAATAGAAAGATGCAATGGCTAATACAAAATATAAGTCTGAATAGCATAAAATGAGCATGTTCTGCTGCTTCTTTGAAGAATATGATTTAGCTATGAGGGAATAAAGTGAAATGGCCATGTGTAACTGTTCTTATTAAATGAAAAGTTTTGTGCATAGAAAATAAAGATATGGTGTAACCTGTCACTTTTTCATGAACGCAAGTCTGAGATTCTACTCTTAAATGACTATTTCTTTTTATTGATATGGCAGCTAAAGAAGCCGGCTCTTCTGCTAAACCTATTACTTCTCTTCCTACTATTTTTAACTGCAGTTTAATGAAAGGGCAAATTGTAAGGCTGGAAAGCTTGCAATATTTTCTAGATAGTAGAAACCAGAACAGGTTTTAAAGTTGAATTTTTTTTCTACTTTATATCTCCAGTACTATTATAGTTATTTCTGATTAGCCATGTTAGGTAAGCACCAGAGATTATGAGCCCCATTTATTTTTTTTTTTAATTTAAGAAGTTAAATAGGCATATATTATATGACTCTGTGGTTTCTAAAACTTGTTTATTCATATATGCTTTAAGCAAACTTCATAAAATAAGTAAGGTTACTGGAATCTTCATTTATCAGATTAAAAAATGAAGAATTACAGAACTTTGGTGAGATGTCCAAAGTCACAAAGGCTGTAATTCATGTCTAGATCTTTTTAGTTTTAGGTCTTTAAAATAAATTTGTATACTTTCTGTATCGATTATATAGTTGCCTATTCCAAAGTAAGAGTACTTGCAACTTAAAAATTTTTTTTAATGTAGTATTTTTTTCTTACATCATTGTTAACTTTTGGGCAGTATATGATTGCCCTCAGATGTCATCACCATACTTCCCCCACCACCATTCCTTTTATAGTCCATTGTGCTCTTCCCTCCATGCGTGCAACTATTGCGAAAATTTCTGCAGTGTATTATTTTCTTCCAGGGAATGTAAAGCATCTCAGCTATAATTTAACATCTTTGATAATTTAGAATTACATGGTCTTTCAAGGTCATGATTACATATGAAAATTTCTGTAGATGTTTGTAGAATTATAGAGAGTATAGGATACTTGACTAGAACTATATTGTTGATTCTAGAGTATATCCTGAAGTAAAAGTTGTGCTCTTGAAGGGAATTGAGTGAGTCTTTGAGTACTCTGAAGTAGTAAGCAGAATATAAGGTGTATGTTGTGGAAGAGGTTCTGTGGACTAGATACTCAAAGAAGTTCTAAAGAAAGTAAAATTAAAAGTTGAGAAGAGGCAAATTATTCTTTAAAAAGTTATCTGGCACTGCTGTTTTTGTGGAGGAGCATTGGACCTCTTACAGGTTAAATAGATAAAGCTGCCAGTTAAAGGAGGGTTAGTGTAAGTATTAAATAAGAAAAAAAAGTCTAGCGACGTAACATGAATTAATCAGCCTTGTAATCACTAGTCATCTTTTTAAGTTTCTATGTTCTAATCTCTCAACCTAAAAAAACTTTCCCAGGAATATTTAGTGACATCCATTTGCTGGCTATGATGTACAGTGGAGAAATGTGTTACTGGGGATTGAAGCATTGTGGAGATCAACAATCAGAAAACCATGAAGTGGATTCTGGTGTTTCTGGAGCAAGTGGCATAACATACAAAGAACCCTTGGATTTCCGAGAAGTAGGAGAAAAAATTTTGAAAAAGTTTGTATCTGTGTGTGAAGGACCCCTGAAAGAACAGGAATGGAATACAACAAATGCAAAACAAATTTTAACCTTTTTTCAGCATTGCACTAACTAGTAAGTTCATCTAGTCCTTTTCAAACAGAAAGATTAACCAAAACACCATTAAATGGAAAAGTTCCAGAAAAGAAGACATACTGATGCTGAATTTTAAGAACATTACACTACATAAAGATATCCAGCACGGTTACCTTTTGTAAAATGCCATTTTCACCTTTAATTATATATTCTTAAACCTATGAAGAAACTATTCTTTAATTTCTAAAATGGCATGTATATTATTCTCAATCTAAACTACAGATATTCTGTAATAAATGAGAAGGAATCAAATCTAGCTTTATAAAGACTATCTGTTTAGATTTTCTTTATTGTGAAATACGTATAATAGAAGATTGATCATTTAACTATCTTTATTTTTTAATCTCCTTGAAGTTTGCTAGGCTTCAAAGATTAACAAGTCACTTCTTTGCTTTGATCTATACTATGGATATAAAAATTGGCAAAATGAAAAATTATGACTAATATTTAGATTCCATTTCCAGGATAGGATAAATAATGAGTTGACAAAAAAATCATTAATTATTCACTATGTATTATTAATGACATTTATTTAACATTTCTATTGGGCATTTTATAAAAATTTAATAATGGTTTATCAATCATGGTAAAACCAGGTTAGGTTAGCCCACCGTTAGCTGATTTGTCTTCAAGGCACATCTTTTCATATGTGTAATTTTTGGTCTTTAATAGTAGGGGTGAGTGATAAAGGCACTGGAGCCTAACTTACTGTCTTGCTTACATGTTCTGTCTACCTCAACTCCTGCTGTCATCTTGGGATGATCTACCTGATGTCCTTTACCTCTTGCTGATGTCCTTTACCTCTGTTCAGGCAATGTTACCACATTCCAGGAGCTTGCTCCCATGGCCATGCTTTGAATGGCACCAATCTGAGATTAATTTCAGTAATTGATAGCAGTTCTCCTTTTCCCTCACTTTATTGATTTTTCTCTCTCCTTTATTTGTATTTTCTTTAACTTCTTTATTGCCTCCTCTTGATTACTTCTCATTTTACTAAACTGTCAACTCTTTTCAGAATTTCTTCCTTCTCTATCCAGCCTCAGCCTTACAGGGCACCATATAAAGTGTTCTCCTTCAAATCTGTCTCCCCCCATTATCCTAATCATTCTGCAAACCCTCAACTTTGAATTCTATCATCCACCTGTGTTCTGTGGATGTTCTTTCAAAGTGGCATAGTTAACTTCCAAATCTGCAACCTGAATCCTGACTTCTCTCCTGTCCTCTGAACCTTATTTCTAATTGCCTATTCAATATCTTCACCTAGACATTCCATATAATTTAAAATTTAACTTGCCTAAACAACTAACCTTCATCTTTCATCTAAAATCTTTGCCAATTCCTGTTTTCTCTGTTTCAGTCTTCCGAAGGACAACAGAAAGCTCTACACCAGTTTCTGCTTACTTTCCCAGTCTCGTTTCTGAAATTCATCCTGTGGAATCATGTTTTAGTCCAGTGTTCCTCAATCATTTGAAACCCAGGCTCCTTTTTGATAAGTATTCTAATAGATCCTCTTAGCACAAAGAGAATTTCTCCATATCTCTGTCCCTGCCTCCTTGCTTGTACTTACATAGTGAAGATTTTTCTTTAACTTAGCTTTTTAACAAGTTTTACAGGCATGCCTCAGAGGTACTGTGAATTCAGTTCCGGATTACCATAATTAAATTAACATCACAATAAGGAGTCATGAATTTTTGACTTCTCAATGCATAAAGTTACAGTTATATGAGACTGTACCCTGTCAAGCATACAGTGACATGTCTAGTAAACCAGTGTACAGTCCTTAAATAAATGTAACACAGAGCCCGAAGTGGGCACCTGCTGTTGAAAAAATAGTACTGATAGACTTGTTTTGTGTAGGGTTGTCACAGACCTTCAGTTTGCAAAGTGCAACATCTGCAAAGTATGACAAAGTCAAGTGTAATTAACTGAGTCTGCATTTACTATGAAAATACCTTTGTGCTTTGTAAGTAGAAAGATTTAATTACGTTTTAATACGGTATTTAGGAACATGAATTGCATACACTTAGACCCCTTTTGGAGCATCATGATCAATTGCAAGTCCTTCCCAGTGCCTGCGCCAGTGTACAGTGTGTTTTTCCCCTCAGTATTCTTTTGGAGACTTCATAATTTCTCCCTGAAATGGTTTAACCTTCTTTGTGGCCAAAGTGAGTATCTACTTATTCTTTAGGACTAAGCTTTTTCAGCAGTTGGTAGTCATAATTGGCTTTTTGTTTCTTTTCCCTTAATCTTTTCTTCTCCCTCTCTGATCATACTGCTATGTAGTTTTTCTTGAGCTGATGAACTAAATGTGTAAAAACTGTATCTTCATACATGTTGTTTAGTGACTGATGTGCCCTACTAGTGTTTTTTGAATTGATGGATGATTCTAAGTGCCGAATTCTGCATAAAAGGGTCGCTGCTATTGGATTCCAAACTGCCACACCCTCTCTAACAGTACTTCACAAGGCAAATTGGGAATTACTGCTCAAAAGAGTTAAGTATTATAACAGCTTTATCACCTCAGAAAAGAAGAAAACGTTCTTTTCAAATTGGAAACTTCCATTTTGCCTTCAAGACCCTTGCATACCATTTGGGTCTCTCACTGGTTGCTACAGTTATGAGGGTACTTTGGGGTGCTTTTTATACAACTTTTCCATCTCCCACACAATTGGAGAATAATTTATAAACCCTAACAGTTATAATGCTTTTTACTTTCTTGTATTACCAAACAGGGAGAAACACATTTTTGTATGTGTTAAAGCCTGTTAAGTAAATTCTAAATGTGTGTCTTAGAACGGAGTAACCTTAAGATGCTAAATACTCCACATAAAAAAAGTACAATAATTTATTCATTCTGAAATTAATTAGGTGCCTGCATGCCATGTTTTCTCCTAGGCACAAGGGATATAGCTTTGTAAGATATCCTCTTTTAGAGCTTGTGTTCAGTGGATAAAAGTATTAAGTAATGACAGCTCTAAAGAATATGAGTAGGGTGAAAGGGCTAATAAAACATTGAGAGAAGTGCTGTTTTATTCAGGGTAGCTGGGAAAGCACCTGTAACTTGTCTTTAGCATTTGTGTCTTCTTAAGGGTGTCTTATTCCATCCTTTTGGTTAATTACCTTGCACTTTCATACTCTTTTCCTTATGAAAGTTTTAATACCAAATTGCTAAACAGTCTCATTTTGGTTACATTTAAATGATTTCTCTCCAATATGGGCTATTAAATTCCATTATTAAAATGAGTGCGTGGTAGCCTAAAAGCCTTGTTGCATTTATTACACCTGTGCTTTCTCTTCATTTTGAGTTCTCCAATGTGTTATTAAAACTTAAATTCTGTTAATAGATTTTCCTAATCCTTAAATTTGTATTGCTCTTTCCCAGTGTGAATTTGCTGATGTTAATTAGGCCCTAAGACCTAAAGGATCTATCCATTTTGTTGCGTTGATAGAATTTCTTAGTACTGTGGTTTGATAGTGTTAAGATAAAATATCTTTTCCTTATTCCTTTGCCTACAGTAGAATGAGGTGAACATCATGGCTAAAAACCACAATAAAATTACATTCCTAGTTTTGTAGTCCCAATGAATTCTCTAATGTTTATTGAAGTGGGAGCTGTGTTTAAAGGCATTCACAGATTGATTTTAATGAGATTTTTTAAAAGCCCACAGCTGGGTTGACAAGCTAATTTTAGATTGCTTGTCATTCTCCACCTTCCAGGGCTCCCTAGCTGATTCCTATAGGCATATCCTATCTACCACAGAATCCAGGATTACGTATTTCTCTAGTATCATTTTGATGTATTATTTTTTTAACATAGTAAGAAATATGTGATGAAAGTATTACATTATAATACATTTTATGTATCTACAATTAAAGTATACGCTATACATTCATGCTGGTGTTCTTTACTGTTTTTGTTTTCCTACTTAGAGTGATAATTTCCAAGTTAAATGTTTTGGAACATTTTTTTAAAAATTAAAACCATATTTCCATATTTGTTTCTTGTTCTGTCTTTTTTAATATTTTGGGTGTTGGAATAAAAACTTTATCATTTGAGCTTACTGTTGCTGAGTATTTTTTTCTGACCCTTCCTAGTAACTTTCAGACAAAGTGGTATAGTGATTAGGAATATGGGTTCTGGAGCCAGTGACCTGAGATTAAACCCCAGCCTAGCTATGTGATTCTCTGTAATTTACTTAACTTCTGTACCTTAATATCCTGTTAACACAGAAATAGTAATGCTACCTTACAAGTTTTTGAAGATTAAATGAGTTGAAAGTTCCAAGTGCTAGTAGTTTAGAACAGAGCATGTGGTTAGTGCCCAGAAGAGCACATCCTGAAAGACTGCACTTTATTAGAGTTGCTAACCTTTTCTGTATTGAAAATAAGAAAATTACAAAAACTACAAAAATAAGCTGGGATTTTTAACAGGTGATCTGAGTTATGTATGAGACTATTTTGACAATTGCAGTAATAAAACAGTGGTGGACAGAATTGATTGAAATTTAGATTTTACTTCAAGAAGTAACTAGAAACTTGTTGCATGTTTTGGATGTGGTAAACAAGTGGGGAAAATGAGTTTAAACCAGGCTATCTAGAAATGTATCTAAATTTCACGTTCTGTTGAGGATGGAATTTTTACTGGATTGTGACTGTTCTATTGAATCCTAGTCATTTTAAATTATTGGATATTGACATAAAAGTGTTACATTAAGGATGAAGTGTTTAAGGGACAGAGACCAAGTTTGGGGTAATGTATTTGAAAATAGATGATACGAGGTACTAATAAGTACTTGTGTCTTTCCAATTTGCAGGGACTATACCTAGTCTAATGTAATACATTACTTTGTAATGTGGTCCACGGTGTAGTTCCTTAAAGTCCTTTTAAGGAAAGTTGGACAAAATAGTGGGATGGACAACTGTCCTGAGAGAAAAAAACTCCAGTGTCGTTTTAATGATAGCATATCTAGTTGAAGCTCAGGTTGCAGTTTTGCAGCCCTTTTATGCTATACATATATTGAACACTTTTTAAATTATATGTATGGTGTATCTAAGCTCATTTCGGTATAAGTTCCTTTATAATTTGAGTTCCCTTCTTAGTGTTTGCAAACACCAGGGAAATGGGAAGCTGAGGACTGAAATACAAACCACTGAAAAACCCCACAGCTAGTCTGGCCGGGTTTAGAAGGATGTCACTGGGTTTTGAGCCCAGCATTAGTGGGAGAGTCCTGTACTGAATGACTGAGTGGGAGTCTCCCACTCCAGACCATGTGGGTACCTGATGAAAATACATCTTCCAGAAAGGAGCCAAGAGATAAAGGACCAAGAGATTTCCTAGCACTGCATGACGTTAGCGAGGTTGTGGCTAGGCTGTGGCCCACGGAAACTGGACAGTGGTTTTTGGCGCAATCTCCTGAGTTCGGAACCACGTCAACCTGGGCCACTTGCCAGCACCCCTCCCAGTTCCGGAGGCGGTCTCGCTCGGGAAGGCCCGCCCGAGAGGCGGACGTGGGCTTGCGGTCCTCGCTGGCGGCGCCGGCGACCATGGCTGGAAGCGAGCCACGCAGCGGGGCCAGCTCCCCTCACCCGCACCACAGCGACTGGGGCCGCCTGGAGGCGGCCATCCTCAACGGCTGGAGGAGCTTCTGGCAGTCGGTGGGCAAGGAGAGGGCGGCGCCAAGGGCGGCGTCGGAAGCAGAGACGGAGGAGGAGGAGGAGGCCAGCAACCTGTCGCGGCTGCCGGTGAGCGTCGCCGCCTGCTTGCGGGGAGGACCGAGGGACCCGGCGGGGAGGGGCCGCGGCGCCCGGGAGATGTCAGGGGGCTGGGGACGCACCCCCCTCCCTTGGGCTGTGTCTTCGGCCCGGAACAACTGTTAAGTCGGAAACTCCCTGGCGTTGACCCCTGGGCTCCAGCCTGGTCGAAGGTCCGCAACCAGGCGTACCCCAGGTTTTCTGTCCCCCAAACTGGTCTTGGAAGGAGAACACCCTAAGTAGCAGGCTGAAGAAATAAGGAGACCCTTCGTTAGTTTCTGGGTAGCGTGGGAGAATACCCATTGTCTGTATTCTTAGCATCATTTATCCCAAACTCAAAGGATCAAAACACGTGGGCGGGGTCCCTGAAAACACTTTCCAATGATATTGTGGGCTTTGACCTGGCTGTATGTTTAGTACAGTAATAAGGCAGTGACACAACTTACACTGTCAATGAAAGTGAAAGTGAGTGGCATCAAGTTACAATTGGGCACACACCATTCTACACATTCGTGTTAACCTTCAGATAGATGAAGAAACGGAGAAAGGAGAAATTCTTAGAAATTATTAAAAGCATGTATCTCAACTGGACTATCTAACACCCCTTCCCTCCCCCCAAGTTCATGAGAAATTGGAAACTACGAGAATAGAATGCCTCCAAATCTCTTCCCCTGCAAGAGGTTCTTTGAATCTGTACTTTTAATCAGCTCACATGACAAAATAGATTTAACTCATCTGATCCTATACTAAAGTCAGCTTGATAAAGGTTTACTTGAAGAGTGAAATACTTCCTTAAGAATGTATACAAATAGTGTGTCAAAATATCCATGAGAAGCTAAAAGAACTGGTTATTTGCTTCAAAAATAACCAGAACACTGGTTGGTTTTTCAGGAGTGTTTCAGTGTCTAAAGTTTTCAGTTATGATTTTCTCCTGATGGCAGGAAAAATGGTATCAGTATATAAGGTTTAATTATTTAAAACACTGGCTGTTAAGTTCATCTTCATTTATCTAGCATAGTAATTTGCTTATTTAGTAATTCGTCATGATGATTCAGCTGACCTTTGGTTTCCTCGTATAATAATGTGTTATATAATCTATCAAAAAATAACTTTCCAAAATAGCTTATTCATCCCTTTTCCTTATTTGCTGCCTTCCTTGTTTTCAGATTGATGTACAGCTATATATTTTATCGTTTCTTTCACCTCATGATCTATGTCAGTTGGGAAGCACAAGTCATTATTGGAATGAAACTGTTCGGGATCCAATTCTATGGAGATATTTTCTGTTGCGGGATCTTCCTTCGTGGTCCTCTGTTGACTGGAAGTCTCTTCCAGATCTAGAAATCTTAAAAAAACCTATATCTGAGGTCACAGATGGTACATTTTTTGACTACATGGCAGTGTAAGTATCTGGTTTCATTAATTAAAAAGGAGATAAAAAATTTGGCTGAGTTACTAATTTGTTTCATGAATTTTGGATTTAGGTGTCCCATTATAAAAATTGGGAGTTGATTTAAAGAACTTCCTTCATAGGAACCTCTCAACTTTCATATTTTATTACTTCCCTATGGTGCCTAGCTAGACTATTGAATAATTGAAGACAGTACATATAACAAGAAGTAAAACACTTCTTTAAATTTTTGATTATTTTCAGAACACTTTTCATGTTGTTAAATAGTAAATACTTTTTTGTACTCAGAAAAAGAAAGGCCAAAAATCACAGAGCAGTTCTTTGGCAGGATAGAAAACCATTCTCAAGGCTCTTGGAAGTAAGAGTTTATCATCTAAAAGCATTGGCATTTTCAAGTATCATGTAGGTAAGAGAATTAAAGTTACTGAGCAACTGTAGTATATTGGATACTGTGAGGGAAGCTTTATGTATGTTTACATATTTAATCACCATCAGTTATTTAATCACGTTATCTTGTGTTATGGATGTGGATTGAAGTTCAGAGTTGTAATGAATTTTTTTGTAAAGTCATTTGGCTTACACAGGATTGCTCAAATTGGAACTTCATAATGCTACCTTAAAATATATTCGATGTGTTTGGATCTGGGTAGAAGTTGTTTATTGAGAGCCCAAATTTAAGGCAAATTTAAATAAAATTAAAAGCATATTTGTGCTTTGGTAAGAGTTGTTTTGTTATGCTACATTTAGTAGCTATTACAGGGTTTTAAAGTTTCAGTCATCAAAATCTTCCACATTCTAATCTAGATACCATTACATCAGATCTTGAGAGACTACCTGATTAAAATGTTCATGAGATGTTGTATATAACTTTAGGAAGTGTCACTGACTCTCACTTCCTGGGCATTACCTCTACAATGTTCCATAGCTGATTTTAGCTTCAAGTGTATCTCATACTCTGGAACCAGAATTCCCCAGGGATTATAATAAGCATACCATTTGCAGTCATCAAAAATATCCTAATCCTTAAAGTGCTTTGAATTGATTGTTGTTTCTCAAAAATTATACAGATGAAAAAACTGAAGTTAAAACAACAAGTGCCTTCTGTAAATTAGCTGGTGAGGCATAGCCAAATCTATCTAGCATCAAAATTGATTATTTTATTTAAGTACAAAGTTCCTAAATAAAAATGATTATCTCATTAAGTTTGTGATTGTCATAATCAGTTTTAACTAAGGAACTTTAGGTTTTATTTTGATTTGGGTAACTTTAATTTTTAAAAAGGTAGCATTGCTAGTTTGAAACTTCACACTTACTAAAGAAACTGAGTTCTTTTAAGTGGTTAGTAGTTTACTAGGTTATCTGTAAGAACATTTGAACCTTCTTGCTTATTTGACACTAAGTTGTTACATTTGGTGCTGATGCTGGGAGTATTTATGAAATTGGTCTTATTGGTGGCTTCCAAATATTTGTTCTTTTAATTTCTGGGAACATTGATGTTAACAATCTGTGTAGCTTCTCTTTGGTGCAGAGTTTCTAAGCCTTAGCACTGTTGTCATGAAGGCTGACCTGGGCAATGTAGACAGTTTAGCAGCATCACTGACCTCTGTCCACCAGATACCAATGGCACCACTCTCTGCTCACTAGTTTTGATGACAAAAACGTCTCTAGCCATCGACAGAGGTCTTGAATGGGCAAAATATGCATGGGTTAAGAATTACTGCTCTATGTAGTGAATTTTAGCCATCAAAACAAAATATACCCAGCATCCCATGAGAGAGGGATTAGAAATGAAGGATTAGAAAGTAAACCATTTCCTGGGGAAGGCTTCCCAGTCTGTGGACCACTCTTATTCCCACAGTGCCTTGTGCTTTTTCCTGTTATGGTGCTCAGCATACATGCATAACTGCACACAGCATACAGCACACATTACGTACATACATACGGGGACTGGGACTATATGTTGTCATGTAAGCTGTCAGTACGTTATAGATATTTAGTTGAATGAATTACTAGCTAAGTAGTTTTTTGTGTTAATTTTCTAATTGTGACAATTTTATACAGCTATAAAATGTGCTGTCCATATACAAGAAAATCCTCGAAATCTAGCCGTCCTATGTATGGAGCTGTCACCTCATTTTTACACTCACTCATCATTCAAAATGAACCACGATTTGCTATGTTTGGACCAGGTTTGGAAGAACTGAATACATCTTTGGTGTTGAGCTTGATGTCTTCTAGGGAACTTTCCCCAACAGCTGGTTTGCCTCAGAGGCAAATTGATGGTAATGCTCATCATCTTATTTTATAGCATGTAATAATTCAAATATGTTGCACTTGATACTAATGTTAAATAGAAGATTAATTTTCTTTAAAAAATTTAAAAAAATTTTTTTTTAAAATTTTAACTCTCTAGTGTAATGAACTATAGTGATTTGGTGAATGGGTCCCCCTCAGGTCCAAATGGACTGAAATTTTTTTTTTATAAAAGTTACACTTTCTCGGAGTTCCTGAAATTTATGTAATGAGAATATAAGGTTATGTGAAAGTAAATCCTGTGTTCTCAAGATGTTACATTTGTACAGTAGATATAACATTTATCACATTTTAAAAGAATGTTAACAGCAAAGGCCATTTAGTATGTATTTTGTGCAAAGAATTTTGATATATATTGGAATTTTTTAAATGAGGAAAATTGTCAATTTCCTCTTCTTTTTTTCTTGCCCCACCTTTCTTCTTCTTTCAATGAAAAGAAAATCAACAAGACAATAATATATAGAAATGATAGTTTAACTTATGCTTTATGTATTGACAGCACCTAAGAGGTGCTAGATATAGAGACATTTAAAACAAACAACATGAAAAATGTCTTTCAGTCCTGAAAACACTTGGTCTAAGGGCAGAGGTAAAGTCTATAAGTAATTACAGTACAATAATTAGCTGTGGGGTGCAAAAGTAAGGGTCAAAGATGACTACATTGAACATGATGAATCATTAGTATGAGTAATTAGGAGTAAGCCTTTTAAAAAAAGATCAGGGTAAATGTATTCTAAGCAGGGTAAATGTATTCTATTCTAAGAACTATACTCTAAAGGCACAGAACTTTGGGTATGCTTGACACATTTGAACTAACTGTGTCTAGAGTGGGATAAGGAGATAACACTTGTAAACCATAGTTAAGCACTTGGGAGCTGGTTAACGCCTTTAAGCGGAGAAATGAAATTATGGATTTTGCATTTTGGAAAGATCACATTTGATCTGTAGTGCAGAATTGATTAGAAGGGGCCATGAAGAGACTCAAAGACTCATGAAGAGACTTTATCACTATAATATTGTGATAAACACATGAAGAATAGAATGGACTGAGTATGGAGTATGTCTTAGTAGTAAGAAGGAAAACTCCAGGTGTCTGGTGTAGTTTTCATATATATGTGTGTGGTTTTCCTATATATACACATATATGTATATATACATATATGTGTATATATATACACATATAAACATGTATAATGGCTATACATATACATCTACAGTGAATGTTTGGAGAAAGATTATCAAAAAGAGGTTCAAGAAGTGGGTCATGATGTTACTATGTGTCTGAAAGAAGTGTGGTTTTTCCAGGTGGTTGATGAGTAATGGTTAGGACATAGCACTTAGGAATAAAGAGAACATTCACCCTGCCTCTTTATCCTATAATGTGAGAGAATAAGCAGTTTTGCTACTTAAGAGTTCAGCGCACAAGCAGCACTTTGGGGCAGGCTAGTTTCAGGTAAGGCCACAAGGTGGAAGCAATCTCACTAGCTGCTGTCAGATAAATGAATAGTAGGGGATAAACATGGATATAGGAGACTGATGGTTAGAAGTCCAGGTGAGAGATAATGGTAATTTAGACTGAAAAGGTAGGCGTGAGACACAACAGGCAGAGTATTTGTGTAGCAAAAAGAAGTGTAGTTGTGGAAGAAGAAAAGGAGCTCTTCAGGAGGACAGAGGAGAATTAGCCAGTGCTAACACAGGCAGAGGAAAGACCAGGTTAAAATAAGGAGATTTTACAATGTGGAATGATTCAGTATATACTATTATTATATACTATTATTATAGCATGAGTCAAAACTGAAAGCTCAAAAAAAAAGACAAAACAACTCACAAAAATGTGACTTCACATGGCATTCAGAATTTCAGTCCAAGTCTCTTGCAATTTCACCATCTGTTTCTAAGTTTTCTAAGGTGTTTTCAGTGACTAAACTATCAATTTAAAAACAGCTATTTTCTAAGTTTTCTAAGGTGTTATCAGTAACTAAACTCTCAATTTAAAAATACCTCTTCAGTGAAGGGAAAGGCCATTTCATTGATTGTTTACATGGAGCATGAGACTGATGAGAAAAATAAAAATGGTTCTTTGTCTTGATAAATAATAGCTTTTATGATGCAGTTGCTATTGATGTGATTATGATACAGCTCATGATGATAGTGATGGTGACAATAAAAGGAATATTATAAACAAATCAGTTCTGAGTTCTTTATCCACATTTTTATATCATGTGAGTGAAAATTATAGGGGGTTTGGCTTATTACACAGGGTAATTTTTTTCAATCTGATCTTTTACAATTTTTAATGAGGGTTTTTTAAAAATAAATAATTCTCTTCTTTAGGTATTGGATCAGGAGTCAGTTTTCAGTTGAGCAACCAACATAAATTCAACATCTTAGTACTATATTCAACTACTAGGTAAGGCTGCTTTCTTGGAGGTCTACTTGGAGGTCCATCAGGACTAGAATATTCTAGGGGAACAGAGCCTGCTTGGTCTCATTTTATGTTTTCTATTTACATTTTTCTTACAGAAAGGAAAGAGATAGAGCAAGGGAGGAGCACACAAGTGCCGTTAACAAGATGTTCAGTCTACAGAATGAAGGGAGTGACCAACAGGGAAGCCGGTACAGCGTAATTCCACAAATTCAGAAGGTGTGCGAAGTCGTTGATGGATTCATCTATGTTGCAAATGCTGAGGCTCAGAAAAGTAAGCATTATTTTCTTTGTTTTAAAAGCATTTTAAGTGGTGCAAATCATATAACATCATTTAAAATGTTTAAAATGTTACTGCTGATTCCTAAGAATACACTGATTAATGTTACTAACATGAAGTCTGTGATGACTACAATTAACAGTGGGTTCTCAAACCTTGATGTGCATTTGGACCACCTAGGGAACTTGTTAAAAACACAGGTGCTGCTTCCTACCCTGGTAGATTATGGTGGGTTTATCTTGTGCAGCAAACACCAGTGAAATTCTGATGCCTACTAATGTTTCTACGTAACTACACAGTACTTTTTTGTTATATGCAGTTTTTGTTATTGGTGTTTTGTCTGCTTTTGACTCTATTCCAGTAATATAGATAACTGAAAATATTCATAGAGATAACTGAAAATATTCACTTTTGTTTCATTACTCATAGAATGTTAAAGAGATGTGTGGGGTGGGGTATTTATTTGAATTAGATTGGGTAAGGGCACTTCATATATTCTGAATAGTTCCCATGCCATGCTGTATATATCCCATAGGTCACAATAGGCATAGGCATGAAATCAGAATATTACTGGACCACAGTCCAGTATTGTAATAGGTTCCCCAAATCCTTTGTAATTTGGGCATAAATATGTAATTATTATATATGTTGTTTACATGTATATTATATATATAATGTGTACATAAATATTATACTTCTTGGTATGTCTAATACACTGCTTTGAACTTCCCTATGATCTGTTTGGCATGGTAGCAATTATACCTTAAAGATATGGGGGATTATTCATATAAAATAAAAATTACTTTTTGTTATTATGGGATATCTACAGAAGGAAAAATTAAAGGATCAGCTCATGTAGTCAACAAATATTTGTCGAGTTCCTACTAAGGCTGGGCACTGTACAGGTTCTAGAGATACAAATGGTGACTCCTTTTATCTACTTTCCAGTCTGCTTCCTATAGTCCCTTATAAAACAAGTGAACAAAAGACCATTTAAAATATTGTAAGATAAAAATACAATCTGCACTTACTCAAGCAGCTCTTTCCCCATCGCCTCTTCTTAGGTGGTCGTATCAAAGATTCTTGGTGGTATAGGCATGCTTGGGATAACCTGCTCGCTTTTGATACCCTTTTTGAATTGGACACTAAAACTGTCTGCCACTTGAGGTTGGGTAGGAAATTCCTCCTACTCCTTGTTCCAGATAGAAACCAGCTACTGCTGGAGACAGAGATAGAGCAAGTCATTTGAATTGAAGATCCTGTGCCGGTATAGGTGAGAGGTTTGATGACTCTGGGGGAATGGCAGAATACTGGCACCAAACACCTTTCATTTATACAGGGCAGAATTCAGCAGCCATGTTAGACCATGAGAAAGCCCTGACCACTGAGGCGCAAATACAAAGGGAATAATTAAGATGAAGAATCAGGTGTAAGAGCTAAGAGATCTCTTTGTTCCTACCAAGTACAAGCAATAGCAGACCACCATGGGGAGGAAGGGAATAGAAAGATTCTTCTCCCTCCTCTGACTAGCAGCAGTCCAGGTATAAGATCTGCAGAAAGCTGAGGGAGGGCAGAATTCCTGAGGCAGCAACTCTCACATTCCAGCCCTCTCACTCAGAATAAGGTAGTAACTCACTATTGAAAAAAATTAAAGTGTATGATGCACAAAACTTAGCCTACTACAACAGTCAAATCCAGCTCAGCTTCATTGTTTTTAAAGACTTGTCCTAAAAAATTATGTCAAACTCACTGAGAATAATCTTCCTTTAAATCAGCTGTGTCTTAATAATTAGCCTAATCCTGTTGGAATTTCCAATCATATTAGCAGTTCCCCCATCCTGACCCCAAAAAGGAGAAGGAATTACATACACAAAAGTTTGAGTCATTAGGGTGTCATTAGAATTCTTTCTGCCACAGAATGTCAGTGATTTACACACTCCAGTGAAAGGCAGAAGATTGTCAATTTGGATAAAAAGTTAGATTTAATTATATCTTTAAATCTTTAAAACTAAGAGCAGTGATAACTGGATTTTTTAAACAAAAAAATTGTATATCAAAGCATTTTTGCTTTTAAATGATACTGGCATGTCCTGCGATTTCATCAAATGATACTGGCATGTATCCTGCAGATTTCATCAAAATCCCTGTTTTGTGATACTACTTAATCTAATTTTATAACAGATCAGTAAATGAACAGAACAGTAAAGACAGTTTATGTTAGGATTCCGGTTCTCTTTTGGTTTTCTTGTTTTGCTGTTTTTTTAAATTTAATTTTATTATTTGAAATACCATGACAAGTAGTGCAAATTAAGGGTTTTGAATACATTCCTTAGGTCACGAATGGCAAGATGAGTTTTCTCGTATCATGGCGATGACGGATCCAGCTTTTGGATCTTCGGGAAGACCAATGCTTGTTTTATCGTGTATTTCTCAAGCAAATGTAAAAAGAATGCCCTGTTTTTATTTGGCCCATGAACTGCGCTTGAATCATCTAAGCCAGCCATGGATGGTAAGGTTCTTATACTCTTTTGTGAGAAAGATCTTATTTTTCCCTCCATTTTCTCTTTGATTTTATTCTTTCCTGCTCATTCTCTTAAATGAACTGGTATTCTACAGTAAGTTGTAATAGCTCATTGGTGGGAGATATTTGGTTTCAAAAGGTCTTAGCTGATCAGTTGCTCCCTTCTTAATGCTCCTGTCATGGATACAGTGAGAGTAATAATTGAGAATGGGTGTTTTGTTTTGTTTTCTTTTGAGAAGTACTACTATGCCTTTTAAAACATCAATGTATTATGCTTTAAAGACCATCAAAAATATAGATCTAATTACAATTAACTGCTGGTCAAATTTTATTTTAATCATGAAATCCTTTCTCCACTGAATCCCTACATGGAAGACCTTAGGTGAACATAGATAAAGAAACATTAAAATTTGAAATGCTTTTGCAGGGAAGTTAGATTTTTCCTTCTTTCTCCCTCAACACTTTCCATGGAACCTTTGAGATTCTTTGGAACACAGTTTGAAAGCTACTTAGAGAGGTGAGCTGAATGGTGAGACATTTAGCTTACTTTAAGAAGTGGTCTTAAAGACATATTGACAACAAGATGTCATACCAGCTGACTATCTGTGTTCATTCAGAAATGTTTTAGTTTTCAAAGTGGACCTGGAGGATTTTTTCCCCTAATACATACAAACAGATCATGGAAATGGTAGTTCTTTCCATTTCCAAAACTGAGTTACAAAACAAATAATAAACATATTATTTGTAATAATTTTAAAATATAAAATCATGCTTTATTTTAGTTTTTTAGAAGACAAAATTTGAATGACTTCATCCAACATATATTGAAAATTTTTAAGCTCTATTTTACTTTAGTGTCTAGAAAAATGTCCCTTGAAATCATAAGATTTTGGGCTCAATTTTTGCTGACAGCTCTCCCTCTCATCTGTTCATAGGTCCAGGACACAGAGGCTGAAACTCTAAGTGGCTTTTTGAATGGCATTCAGTGGATTCTTGAAGAGGTAGAATCTAAGCGTGCAAAATGATCATCCTTTCAGACCCTGGGAACTGAAACCATTTGAACTTGTTACTAAGGTCGTGATGTGGAGATTTGCTTTATCAGCTCATTTTATTCTGCCTTTGGCAGGTGGGTTTTTATATTGGACAGCTGTAGCTACTATGTTTTTTAAAATCTAATTATTACTTTTTTCCTTAAATCAATTATAAGAAAAAAGTTCAGCGTGAGCAAACATTTATCCCTAAAATGAACCTCTTAAGATTTTTTGATAACTTTTATATTTTCTGTCTTTTAAAAAATATTAAATTCTGGATAAAAATGTGACTCTTTATGCCTAATGGTTTCTTTCTTTCTTTCTTTTTTTGTTTAACTTATAGGTTACTTAGTGAAAGATAGCAGATTTGTTAAGCTTTCTACAGTCTTTTCAAGAGTCCTTAATCAGAAAAGAAGTTTTTATTTAACAGATATCTTGCTTAAATAGTATTGCATTTAAGCAGGAATTATGTTTTCTGAAACAGTAAAAATTAATACCACACTCAATACTTTTTCAATGAAAATAACTTTTCTTGGGAGTTCTTGCTATTTTCAAGTATGTTTGAAACTCATAAGATAGTGAAGTCAAATTCTAGCCCATACTCATGAGAAAACAATCCAGAGACTCACATGATCTATAGGATCTCCTTATCACCCTATATATAGAGGAAACATCACAGCCCCTCTGTCTCACTGGAATGAAGGGAAGGAGGAAATTTAAGATCATAATAAAAAAGAGCATAGCACTCACTCTCAGTATTGCTCTCCTTAAGGTTGAGCCTCCATCCCATGAATGGTTAAGGTTCCAAAGAAGGGCGTTCCCATATCTCTGGCACACTCATCTGGAGCTTAACTTCAGCAACATGTAGTTGGGGGCAGGAAATGCTGACATCTTGCTCCACAAAAGGCCCTGATTTAGGGAGAAAGTTCCATTTCTTTGAAGTCTCCATCTTGTTGAGCTGGAGAAAGGAAGGAATGAGGGAGTGGAAGTCTTACTGAGTTTTAATAGATTATCGCTAAATAAATGTTTATTCATTTGCTATAGGACCATTTACAGACACTAAATTATTTTAAAATAATTTTCTTTAGTTTCTCCAGGAATCATTCCAGAGAATTTTTTATGCTGTTAAACTTGAGTGAATGAGTGAATTTCCCTTTTTTCCTTTCAATATGTGTAGTTATGTCACTTCATTCATTCTAGTGATTTGTGTCTTCTTGATCAGTCTGACTAGATATTTATGTTCTTAGAGACATATTTATTATTTTGTCTTTTTTTGTTTACTTATTTTTGCTTTTTTATTTTCATTTTGTAAATTTATGTTCTTTATTTTTCTACTTAAAATTTTTTCAACTTCCATTTTCTCTTCTTAGTGAATTAAGGTGGTAAAAACTTAGGTCACTGATTCTAGTTTTTTTGTTGTTGTTGTTTTTCCAAAAAATAAACATTTAAAGCTGTACATTTTTACCTAAGTCTCAACTGCATTCATGTATTTTGATATATATTTTATACTATTTATAAAATATATAATATCTTTTCTTAAACCTTATATTTCAACCCAATAATTTATTACTATTTTAGTCTTATTTAATATCTATTTCTTAGCTATCTTGTTACTGGAATCCAATTTAGTTCTCTGTAAGCATATTTTATAAAATTCCAGTCTTTTTTAATTTTTTAAGACTTGCTTTATAATCAGCTTATGGTATATTATAGTGAATGAACTACATGTATTTAAAAAGTTTTTATATTCTATAATTACCCTCACTGCTCTTCAGCTAGCTGTTAGATAAAGGTAGTTGATAATGCTCAGTTATTGCATGTGTGTACTGATTTTTGTATAATTGTTTTATAAGTTTTTAATAAATATTAAATTTTTCTACTGTGATTGTAGAATTGCTTGTTTTTCCTTTTTAATTTCTGTCCATTTTTGCTTCATGTATTTGAATGATGATTTTGGATGCACACCTTTATTTTCCTGATGAGTGGACTTACTTTATGAAATGTCCAATTTTGCTGGTCGCATTCCTTGTCTTGAAATTCATTCTGATATTAATATAACCATTTAAACTTTTTCAAATATACTGTTCTCATGCTGTATATCTTTTCCATCAGTTTACATTAACCTAAATCCTCTTTGTTTTATGTGAATCACTTATATATAGAATATTATAGATATTTCCTTTTCTTTGTCTATTTTGTAAATATCTTTTAAGTAGAATGTTTACTCATTTACATTTGATGAGATTATTGGTATAATTGGTTAAGCGCTATCATTTTTTTTTTTTATTATCCCTTTTCCACCAATGTCTCTTTACTTCTTTTCTCCTTTGGATTATTTTACCATATTTTAGAAGTTAATTAAAAAATTTCTATTATCTTTTTTAACATATCTACATTTTTTTAGAAGTGGTTTTCCTGATTACAACATACATCTTACCTCTTCAAAGTTTTCTTACAACTAATATTTTCCTAGTTTGTGTAATATGAAGAAATGTACCTGTGTAGGTGTTATTCTTACTGCTCCTTTTGCTGAATGTATGAGTTAACCGCTACATGTTACAAATTCCAGAAGGCAAAGTTCAAGTTTCTGTTTAGAAAGGAATCAGAGGAACCTTTTCTGTAACAAAAGCCTTTCATTTCTTTAAGATACATAATGCTGGGTTGACAATTTTACTTTCAGCCTTTTCTAGATGTTCTTTACTCCTTAGCTAAGCTATTAACACTGTCATGGACTCTGAAACCATGTAGGTCTGTTTCAAATCTTTATTACTATATGATCGTGGGCATGTTTCCTATTTTCTGCATGCCTAAGTTTCACTACTTGTAAAATGAAGATAAGTAATAGTATCTACAGCTGAGTATTGTTTGTATGTTTGAATAAACCAATTTTTAAAAACAGACGGGTATAAAAAGTGCTCAAAATTAGGAGTTTGTTTAATAAGTAAGTTTTGATGCACAGAGTAACATCATTCTCAAAATGGTTGTTATTTTCAGTTACAAAAAAAAGTTAATGTAAAAGCTCCATTTACCTGGGAAGAAATATCAAAAACTATCAGTAGATAGAGCCAGTAAAATAATTCAGGGGGCTATAAAACTGACTTTTCACCCCACAAAAGCAAAAATTTCAGTTAAAATAGATATTTGGCAAAGGAATTTTTAATTTATCTGTTTACCATGAATAATATCATCATTTCACATTATAGTACATTTACTATCATTGATTTTCTATTTTTTACTATTTTTCTGCCTCTCACCAAGGAAAATGCAAGGATCATGATAGGTGAGAACTCTTGTCTCATTTAGTGCATTTATCAAGATCGGTACCATAATTTAACTTTTGAAATATTTTTAATAGAAAAAATAAATTATATTTGTTAATACTTATTTAGTTCCTAGGAAGTACTATCAATGATAGTAGGGACAAGAGTTTTCACTTGTTTTATGTTGTCTTGATTTGATAAAAACACACCCTTTGTTCTTTGTCAAATAATGCTAAAACAAGGTGGTTTTGTAAATCCTAAAAACATGATGGTACTATCCCTTGATTTCCAGAAGGTGGTACTATTGCTGCACATAGGAAATCAGAATTTGTGACCAAAAAGTACTTATTTTAACTTAACTTTTATCATTTGGATTATACTGGATTTTCAGTAGCATTATCAAAAGTGTATAGTATACTAATTTCCTTGAAAACTGAGTCAATATAACCCTAGTTCTTAATGGGTTATACATAATAATGCAGGTTACCAGAGGACTTCTCAGAACCTTTAATGTGCTGATATATAATGTAAATCAAAGTTGGTCATTTATTGTGGGGTATCTCTCATACTTATTTCACGTATATTATACCTGCTCCCCCTTTCACAGAATATGCATTTTATATATATATATATATATAAAGAGTTTATACATATACAGGATATATATATACACACATAAATATACATACATATGGAAATATGTACTTGTGGAATAAATTTATGAAAAATAATTTTAGAGGAATTAAAATCCAGTAAAATATCACTATAAATAGTTTCAGAACATACCACAGAATGGGAGAAAATTTTTGCAAATATCTATACAAGAGGAAGTTACAGAATGACTTCAAATCACTAATGTAAAGACAAATCAATTAAAAATAAACTGAGGATTGGAACAGACAGTTCTTCAAAGAAGATATACCAACGTTCAATAAACAAATGAACAATTGTTTAACATCATTGGCCGTCAAAAAAATGCAAATCAAAGTCACAGTGAGTTATGGTTTCTTATTCAGACATCTGTAATCAAAATAACAGGTACTAACAAGTATTAGGGGAGAAATGGAGAACCAGAAAGCCACATATACTGATAACCAGATTTAAAATGATACACTTTGTTCAACAATTAAACACAGTAAATTGTACATAGTGTTGCCACATGACCCATCAATTCTACTTGTATGTATATACCTAAGATAAATGAAAACATGCACACAAAAACTTGTATATAAATGTTCTGTCATAATGGCCAGAAAGTGGGAACAACCCAGCAACAGCCTGATGCTGGAGAGGTAAAACACTGTCTAGTCATTCAATGGAATATTAGTCAGTGAAAAATTCACAAGCTATAGCCTGGATGGACCTTTGATAACATGATGCTAACTGAAAGAAGTCACTCATCAAGGATTGCATATCATATGACATATGTACATGAAATATCCAAAACAGACAAGTTACCGAGACTTAAAATAGATTGCTGATTGTCAAAGGCTATATTGACCTCATTGATGGTCAAATTATTCCCTCATATACACTTTACAAGATGATACCGTGTTCCTGATCGGGGTCTGTCATGTCTACCTTGATTATACTCTTTAGGTTCTATGTATCTTTATTTTCTGTTCTTTATATCTGTTCTTTTAGAGTAATGAGCTGATTTTCTTTGACCACTGTATTTCTGTCTAATTTCTTTGTTTCTGTAGAAACTTTTCTACCACTTACTTTCTTCTTATCCCTGGTCACCTAAATCCAAAGGAATTCTTCCCCTTTTAGAGAGTAGCTTCAAAACTACTCTCCTGTCCAAGTCGTTCCTTTCTTACAGAAAAGAATGCATGTACTTTAAAGGCCTGCTATTTCAATTCCCCATAACCAGTACTCTGAAAATACATATATTAAATTTATTCCCAGCAATCCGTTCTAAAAATCATTTGGAAGATGATTCTATCTGTAGTCCACCATTCAAATGTCCACTAGAGGGGGCTCCAGAGTCGACGGTTTGGAAAAGGTAAGGTCTGGTGGAAAATGCCACTCAAGCTCAGAGGAAGGCGAAAGCAGAAGCTGTATTATGTATGTATGCATGCATGCATGCATGCATGTATATATGCATGCATGTATGTGTGTATTTGTTCATTTTACCCCAACTCCCTTTAGCAGAAGCTGTTTAATGACCAGCAGTCAGGCAGGTACTCAAACAAGAGTAACTGTGAATATCAGTGTATAGTTTCATTTTTATAGAGAGGGAGGTCTGCAGAGCATGGGGGACAAATTTTAGAAATTTTCCACTGAAGTTTTTTGTGACTAGGTGCCATTTAGATCTTATTTGCTCCAGCAGAATGTAAGCACCAGGGTGTGAAGTTTCAGATCTTATTAGCCTTTACAGGAAGCAAGTATGACATTAAGGTGTTAGGAACCCTGTTACCAGCCTGTATATCTGGCACCCTTCTTGCCAACCCTACTCTGGTAATATGTAAATTCAAGTCTTAAATTTAGGTAATGCTGTCGGTATTAGATATTGGTGGCTTTGATAGGGTGCGCCCCCCCCCCCCCATTGTTTCCTGTTTAAGATTGCAGATTTCAAGGACAGGTAATGTTAAAATGGGGGAATGACCTTAGCTGGAATTTCCCTTCAGGAGGATGCAGGGGGAAGAAAGAAGTGTAACAGATTTCCAGGAAGGCGGGAAATCAGGGTATATAAAGGGTGTGCAAACAAAGAGGATTCAATTTGATTCTAGGCGATTGGATTGGGATTCCAATATGGAGAGGAGATGGGAATCGGCCATCTTGTAAAGATGTGAGCCATGTGAGCTTGGCCATGTGGCCACCGAGGGCCTGCAACCCTCGGCTGGCCCAGACTGGCAGCATGTGTGCTGAATGCAGTTAAGGAGTTTGCAGACTTGAACTCCGTGTTGGAGTTTGTTTTGCTGAGTTTAACTTGTGTCTGCGAGAGGCTGTGCAAAAGTTAGGCCTGAGAAGAAAGTGAACTTTGCTGGTTCGGCACCATGGAGTTCCTGCTACCTGACGGTGACA
>PVHY01016018.1:0-34683 GCA_004024945.1 Uropsilus gracilis
CAAAAAAGAAATGGCGTCTTGCAAGGCGAAGAAAAAGAAGGAAAAGCAGGTTATCAGCCTTGGACTGCAAGTGACTGAAGGGGAAAATGTATTTGGTGTCTGCCTCATGTTTACATCCTTCAGTGATACTTTTGTCCACGTCACTAATCTTTCTGGCAAGGAAACATCTGCTGTGTAACTGGTGGGATGCAGGTGAAGGCTGACCGAGATGAATCTTTTCCATATGCTATGATGGCTGCCCAGGATATGGCCCAGAGTTGTAAGGAACTGGGCATCATCGCCCTCCACATCAAACTCCAGGCCACAGGAGGAAATCGGATCAAGACTCCTGAACCTGGGGCACAGTTAGCACTCAAAGTCCTTGCCCGCTCAGGAATGAAAATATGGCGGATTGAGGGACTTCACCCCTATTCCCTCCCATAGCACCCGCAGGAATGGGGTTGCCGTGGTCTGTGAGCAGGATTCCTCAAATTATTTTCTCTTCAAATAAATTGCCTTGCAAACCATTGAAAAAAAAAAAAAAGTAAATTGGGTAGCTAATCCTTCCTATGTGAGTCAGCACAGCTATGAACAAGCTACAAACTCTACTGACTGGTTAAGTATTAGTTAATATGAAAAGGTGATGCCATCATATTGAAATTCACATAGTCAGGAAATACAAGAAATTTGAGCAGTTATAACAGCACGTGATTTTTTTTTTTTTTTTTTTTTTTTGAGACTAGGTCTTACTATGTTGCCCTGGGTAGCCCGATCCCACGAACTCAAGTGATCCCCAGCCTCAGCCTCCCAGGTAGCTGGGATTACCAGCACCCGTCATGGCGTCCAGCTACTCTCTTGAGACCAGGTCTCGCTATGTTGCCCGGGGTAGTCTCCAATCCGCAAACTCGAGATCCCTGGCCTCCAGCCTCCCAGCGCTTGGATTACAGGCATGTACCACTACACCCGGCTTGTGCTTTGTTCTTAATTATATTTTTAAAATTAAGACATGCCAGTAATTATGACTCTTATACATAGTGATGTGGGGTTTTGTTGTGTTTAAAAATAAAAATCTAATTTATCAGTAACATAAGACTTTATCTAGACCATGCTCCTTAAGGAAGGGGAGCTACCTTTAGCAGATGTGATAGTGAAAGCAGCATAATTATGAAAATGAAGGGCTCATAATAAACTAAAGTTGATATTGAATCAATGATATCATTATTTACTTTAAAATTAGATCCTTTTTTGGGGATTAGAATATTTTAACAAAGAGAAGCTGTGGTATTACGTAACACCAGAAATATAAATGGGCCGGGAGTGGTGGCATGCATCTTTAATCCCAGCCGAGGGAGAGAGGCCAAGGATAGGAATTGCTTGAGTCCACGGGTTGGAGACTACCCCAGGCAACATAGTGAGACCTGGTCTCAAAAAATAGCTGGGCATGATGGCACGTGCCTGTAATCCCAGCTACCTGGGAGGCTGAGTCTGAGGATCACTTGGGTTCACGGGATTGGGTCTATCTCGGGCAACATAGCAAGACCTAGTCTCAAAATAAAAATAAAAAAAGAAAAGAAAGAAAAGAAAAAAGTGACTAGCTTGTAACTAGAGAAAGACTGCCACCTACTGAAGGATACTTCCTTTTACAAGTCTTCCCTAGATGGGACAAGAAACCTCAAGCTCAAGGGACTCCTAAAAGGATACAGTACAAAGGACAGGTACTCTATGATTCTACTTACATGAGATGCCTAGAACAGTAAAAAATTAGATACAGAAAGTAGAAGAATGATTATCAAGGACTGGGAGGAGGGGAAAACAAGGAGTTACTGTTTAATGGGCAGTTTCACTTTAAGATGAACTTGTAGAGACGGGTAGTGGTGATGGCTGCAAGACAATGCACACATTTAATGCCACTCAATTGCACATTTAAAAAGTGAAAATACTAAATTTCATATCGCATCTATATTGCCACAATTAAAATAAAAGGTAGTTAATTGCAACTAGGGAAAATGTTAGATATTAGTAGTTATACTGACTTTTTTTTTTTTTTTTTTTGAGACTAGGTCTCGCTATTTTTGTCCGTGGTATCACACTCAAGCAATCCCCAGCCTCGGTTTCCCAGGTAGCTGGGATTACAGGTGAGCGCCACCATGCCCAGCTATTTTTTTGGAACTAGGTCTCGCTATGTTGCCCCAGGCGGGACTCAAACTGCGATCCCCAGTCCCAGCCATGCTTAATAGGCTGGAGCTACAGGCACGCACCACCGTGCCTGGCAGTTATACTGATTTTTTAATTTATAATTAGAATTAGTCATTTGTTGCCAATTCTTTTAAAAATATGTACCTTAATATTAAATATGGATACTTTATAAAATATGAATATCAATCTTAGTTGTATACTTTTTCAAATTAATGGGTAATAAATTTACAGGGTTCAAAAATTCAAAGTAATAAAAACAAGGTAAATAGTGTAAAATGTTATTCCCATCACTGTCTTCATTCACTCTGTTTTTCCTTGCTCTCAACAGGGAACCATTTTTTAATGTTTATTTTTCTACTATTTCATTTTGTAAATATGGACAAAAATGAATATATATTATTTTTATATCATGAAAAATTGCACACATTGTTCTGCATCTTGCTTTTTCCCATAAAAAGACACTGAGAAATTTCTCATTCTTCTTTTTACAATTAGTTGTATAATATTCAACTTGTTCAGTTCAATGTGATTTTTATATAACATCTTCTGTGCTGGGTTATTTCCTACCTTTCTCTAGTAAATAAACAATGCTGCAAAAGTAGATAAATAAACTGTGTTCTGGTCACTTCATATTATAGAAGCAATTCCCAGGAGTTGGATGCTGTGTTAAAAGGTAAAGTAGCCACAATATTCAGAAATTATTACCAGATACCCTTCAATAGGATTGCATCATTTACTTTTATATTTTTGTTAGAATTCATCTCAGAGTTGTTCATTTCCTTGTTTTCTTATTTAGACGGAAAATCCGTTCTGTATGTTAGAGTAACATGCTTTTCTTCTTATATGGCCAAACACATGTCCTGCTTATCGTGTACCAAATATATATATATATATATATATATATATATATATTTTTTTTTTTTTTTTTTCCCCCGAGACTAGGTCTCGCTATTTTTGCTCATGGCAGGCTCACGTTGCCCAGGGTACCACAGACTCAAGCAATCTCCAGCCTCAGCTTCCCAGGTAGCTGGGATTACAGGCGTGCGCCACCATGCCCAGCTATTTTTTTGGGACTAGGTCTCACTACATGACCCCCTGTGGGACT
Source organism: Uropsilus gracilis (assembly GCA_004024945.1). Lineage (NCBI taxonomy): Eukaryota > Metazoa > Chordata > Mammalia > Eulipotyphla > Talpidae > Uropsilus > Uropsilus gracilis. Next base: position 3,281 of record PVHY01016018.1, read on the forward strand.
CAAACCGCTATCCCTGGCCCCAGCCGTGGCTTCCTAGGCTGCCATCTACAGGCATGTGCCACCATGCAAGGCCAATTTTTTTTTTTTTTATCTTTCTATAAGTTCTTTATATACTAGGGAAAATAGCTCACTGTGATATGAATCGCAAATAATTTTTCCAAGTTTGTCGTCTTGATTTTGTGTATGATGTTTATTTGGTCATGCAGAAGTGATTTTAGTTTTATTAATCTTCTCTTTTATGGCTCCTAGACTTTAAGACATAGTACAAAAGGATGCCTCACTCCAAGTATAAACAAGAAATCCATCCATTTTTTTCTTTAAGAATTCATATGGTTTAATTTTTCAGTATTTAAATCTCATATCTCTTTGAATTTACCTTGTAGTATATGGGGTAATGTTCAATAAAAATTAAGAAAAATGGCCCTCTGGTTTTCCTAACATATATTTAAAAGCTCATCTTTACTGAATCATAATTATATTAGATATTTCCTTATATTTTCCTGTATTGTTCCCTTATAATTTCTGGTACCAGCCCAACTTTAAGCTTTTACCTTTTCTAAATTCAACTGAAATCCCATACTTTTCCGAAGGCTGAATTTTTTTTAACACTGAATAAATAGGCAATGCAATACTGTATACATATAAGAAGTAAATAGTGGTAATTAAAATAAGGATGGTACTAAAAAGGAAGATTAAAGATAGTCAACTCTATTTGACTATCTTTAACAACAAGCTTTTTTCACATTCATTCTCAAATCTCTAGAATGACAATGCTTACCAATGGCAGAACAAAGTATAAGGTTTAAAACATTAGAGGTCTTTTACAACTGAAAAAAATATCAATGATGGTCTAAAAGTCCAACAGCAGAGAACCATGCAAATAAACTGTGGTTTACCCTTAAAGGAAATATTACACAGAAGTTAGGAGAAATGAGGTCAATTCCGATGTAACAAATAATCTGGAATGCTTTCTGAGGGACTTTTAAAAAAGAAGACCAAGAGAGGACAAATGCTATTTGAGGGGGAAAATGTAATGCAAAACAACAACAACAACAACAAAAAACCCACAAAAAACAAGAGACCAGAAAAACAAAAAAAAAACAAAGAATAGAAAGTGGTGTTTATGTGTCTCTGGAAACTGGGACTTGACGTGGGAGTGATAGAGAAAAAGGTAGTTTTACTTCTCATTTTATATTCTTTTGAAGTATGTTAAAACCTTTAACCATAACATGTAACTTTCACACAGAAAAATAAACCTAAAATACTGCAAACCTCTATGGATCTAAGTGTATTAATGCCTGTACACAAACATAAATAAGGGAGCAAAGAGAGAAATTGTGATCAGTATACTGAGAAGTTACCTGAACTATGGTGAATCCAGATCTGAGAATAATATCTTGTATCTCCTCTTCTTTGTCAACAATATCTGGTTTGATAATGGCCAGAGTTTTTTCTACATATATCTGAGGTGGGGGCATTGACAGCTCCATTTGGACTTTTCTGGTACAATTTAAGTTTTTTGACAGGTATCAGCTGCAATGACATACAATCCCCCCTACCCAAAATTAATATAATTGATTAAAAATAGCATCATTAAGTGCTTGATTTCATTAACTTATAAGTTGCCGTGTTTTTTTCTATATGCTGCTTCCCAATAATATGAATTCAACTCTGCATCTTGGGTTTTCCTAAGTACTTTCAACGAGGCCCAGGGGCAACCCCAAGACCTAGATCTGCATGCACCCTCTCCTAGCCGGACTGGGCAACTTTTCATGCCACTCCTGTGTAAGCAGCACTACCATGCCCTACCCCTGGCTCCACAGGTACCATTCTTTCTTTTCCGATTGGAAAGCAGGATCCCTAGATCCCAAGCGTCTCTAGCTGACCCTCATTTTCTGGACTCACCTCCGCACTACCCACTCCAGTGCAACTGCAGCTTGTTGCTAGGAAACATGAATTCCAGTTTTCAGACGGTGGCTATAGAGGGCCAATCCAAGCAGAGCGTTTCACAACCTCTGATCGGTTTCTTACAACCAGGAAAAGAAACTAACCACAGTCGGTTTTCTCACTCTTGGGAATCTAAAAGTACTAGGCACTGACATTTCCATGATTTATCTTATTTCATTCTCCTAACAATTTGAAGGGCGCTTCAATTATCTCCATTTTCTAAATGAAAAGACAAATCGTAGAGATTCCTCTCATCCCACACCATTCCCTTCCAGAATGTAAGGAAATCAAAGCCAAATACTTTTCCTCATTTGACCAAATGCTGCCCCCTCTAGGCCCAACTTCCATAATAATTAAAAAGCAGTCTTGAACTTGTGGAAAAAAATATTTATTTAGAGTTGTAATAGAAGGCTTAATCTAGTTACTTCTAAATTAAACCTATGGTGGGAGGGGGAACATTTATGGTGAAACCTCAAATCTCAGCTTTCCCCTTTCTTTTATATCATGTCCATTGGCACCTGTGACTTCTTGGCTGTGAGTTAGGCACTATTCTTACTAAAAGAGACAAGAGAGAAGTGGTAAACAAATACTGGGGATGTTCTATAGGTTAGAATCACAATGAACAGTCCAAATTCCAGAAAAGGTTCAGAGTAGCAGGTCCAGATTAACAAAACACATCTTCTATCATCCACTGAGTTGGCTGGTTCTCATTCCAGACTATTTAAGTCTCTTCTTTTGTCTAACCAAATACTCAGCACCTATAGGGACAAGGCAGATAGGAACTGATAAATCTTAAAAGCTACAGAGGTTTGAATGCAATCTTATTCAAAGATATTTTTACTATACTTTTTTCTTTAAAGTAAAAAGACACATTTCTTCTTTGACTACTATATGTTATCCCCTATAGATGGGACAGTGTGACTATACATGAATATCAATAAGTGCAGCAAACAAACAAAAAAATAGTAACTCTGGTCTCTGCAGGTTTACTCCTCTGATTTGAGTTTCTAGAGGCAGAATCTTTTCCCCTCTTTGTCTCCAGCTCCCTTGAGAGATCTTCACTGCTACATGCTTTCCTAGACAACTTTAATTCACTATCTTGTAAAGCTAGCTTCTACTGAGGGTGATACTAGCAGGTACAATGTTGAATTTTCAGGGCCTTCATTCACCTCTATACATAAAATCTGGCAACACAGTCACTTCAAAGTCACCTCTACTCTCATTTCCAGTTTACAGAAGAATCAGTTTCCTAAAGACATATTCCTCTTTCTTGCAATTCTCTACATACAGTACCTGAATCTGCTCCAATACTTCTCGTTGCATCTCCACAGCCATATGGTACACATGATGATCAGAGTCATTGTACATCACAGCATTTTGGAACATCAGCATCAAGTCCCGCTGGAATTGAGCCATAGTGCGAATGCGTCCCTTAGATAGATTCCTTTTCAGGCTGGTTAAGTCCATGGGTCTACAGAAAGCCAAGAAAAACCAAAAGAAATCAGACCTTCCTGGAGAACATGAGGTGACCTACAATGTTCTTCTGGAGAACTAACACTTAATGAAAACAGCAATAGAGAGAGTACTCTCCATTATATAATAAAATAAAAATGGCAGCTACTGTTTGCTACATTTAACTGCTTACACCAAGGGCTATAGTAGGTACCTTCTATATTAACTTGCTTGATCCTCTCAATAAACCTATAAGGTAGGTACCCAACTAACCTGTCTGAAACAAGGAAGTTTAAATCTAAAGAGGTTAAGTACATTCTGAAAGTTACAAGCTTGGATTCCATTTCAAAGGTAGCCTGACTCCAGAGCTCAAAGGACTAGTCCTTAGATTCTATTACTGTAGCAGGAGTGCTGGTCCCAAGTGCCAAAGCTGTAAAAAAAAAACAAAACCCAGTGATCACTTCATAATGAGTCGTTACATACTAGATATTTAGTCTGCTTCTTTTATTGAACAAGCCAAAAGCTAGGAATTTTTTTCTTCTTTGATGGAGATGAGTAAAAATCAATGAATATTATGATAAATTATTAATGAGACACAAAAATCGTGTATATAAAACACAGCAGTATAAAAAGAAGACTAAAATGGGAGGAAAGAATCTGTGGTTAATTTATAGCTCTGCTACTCACTGTTGATCACAGGCCAAGTCATGACCACCTGTAAGCTTCATTTTCCTCATCTATAGAATGAAGGAATATGTGTTCAAAGGTCCTTCCTGATATTTTATACACTATTAATACACTGGTTTATGACCATCCTTTTAGATGAACTATGATATAATAATCCAAAATACTGCAATCAACCAATATTTGTAACATCTATTTTATCACCTTTGTCTTATCATACTTATAATTGCCTAAATAATATTATGTTCCTTTTAAAGCTTTGCTCCAAATGAACAATATCAAAAGCTACCAAGGGCAATGTAAGATTAAAATGAATGAATCATCTATTATTTGAAAATTAAGACTGTAAAAAAAAAAAAAAGCCTGTATTATCTCATTTCCTGCATTCCTTTTCAAATGAAGACTGAACTCACCGTAACTTAACAAACTTGTTCAGCTGTAAAAATACATACTGAGTTTCTAAGTAATGTAAGTTAAGAAATAAATACATGGGAAATAAGGAAAGGTAGATATAAAAGCAACCAATTCTACTTGACCCCCTTTTAACTAACCTTTTCACCACATCCTTGTATCCCGGGGCCTGCCTTTCTGACACAGGCTTCAGAAATGGACTGCTAAACCTGTTAAAGGACAAACCCAGAGAAGATGAATAATCCCTGGAAGTTACCCTAAATGAGAATAGTGGCTGTGAACACCAAGTATGGCTTAGAGACCTGCCTGTGACTGGCAATCATCTTCCAGACTGGTAGGAGAGTCTTCTTAAATAGCAAGTGATCCTGAACAGGGTCAGTTGGGCCTAGATCGGACCTATGGAGTAAACCAGGACAGAATAGAAGGAATGATTTCATAAATGGCATTCTGTTTCTCCAGGTGGGTAGAAGTTTTCTTAGCATATAGTGCCCCTGGTTAACATTTAATGACATACCAACATAGAAATAAAAACATACTTAATGCTTCCATAATTCACCATGAACTCTAGAAACATCCTCCTACTGATTAGTATTATTCAATACAGTGGTGACATCTTAATAAAATATAAAGCCACACAGTAATATAGACTACTGTCCAGGCCTTTTCAACTCTTCCTAATTTGACACTCAGTCTTGTAACTCTAAAGAACTGCTCCATCAAAGCAATTTTTGTTTACTGATGGTTCCCAAGTAACTGGCACATTTTAGGCACCCAATTAAGTACTGGAAAAATTAATCTAGTCCAAGTTTTATGAAAAATATGCCCTAATAAGTTTTTCTCCTGTAGTTACAAAGAAAATAACTGGTTTCACATTCTAAGGAATAGTCTGTTTCACCTGAATGCTACACAAATTATTTTCATCCACTCTTCTGTCTAGTAATCTTTAAAATATTTGAAAAACTATTTTTAAATAAATTTTTTATTTTATTTTTGGATTTTTTACAATACACGATTACATAATTATTGATCCCCATGGGAATACCCCACCCAACCACGCCCCTTCTGGTCTCTTCGCCTCCTTTCTTTTTGCTGTTTGTCCATGTTTAGGCCTTTAGTCTTTTTTTGCCTTCACAGGCCAATCCGAGCAACTCTGGCGTGTATCAATGTTTCTTGTTTCTTGGTGGCTGTTATCTCTGTTGTGAAAAACTAATTTCTTGTCATAGTCTTTCTTCTGTGGACTAGATTGCCTAATTTATTTAACTTTTCTTCAGAGGCAAAACTGTTCAATGTTTTATAATTTACCCAACTGGAAAGTTTTCAATTTACTGGAAGTTAAACATCATGTTACACTTCCCACTTATATAAAGCATTATCCCCTCTAAGTGGTTTTTTCCACAACTAAGCTTTCACACTCTCATTTTGTTCAATGTACCATATTGTGTGTATCCATTTGAGCTCAAATTTCTCCAATTTGAGTGACTCCACGTAACTATTCATTTTCATGATGCAATATCTCACCTGAATCCAAATCACATGCAACAAAAAATTAACTTATCTTTAAGCACAGAATCTCATCAGAGGAAGGTATTTAAAGTCCAAGACCAACTTCCTCATTTGTTTCTGGTCAGTCAACCAGAATAAACAAAACAGCTCCTTGGTACTGGTGTAATTTCAGTCATATATACAGAATGGATAATAAGTTCTACTATTAGAATTCATAATAGAGCCGGGCATGGTGGCACATGCGTATAAGCGTCGGCCTATTAAGTGCTGCTGGGACCGGGGATGGCGTCCTGCCCGGAGCAAAACAATGAGAACTAGTTCCAAAAAATAACTGGATATGGTGGGGCACGCCTATAATCCCAGCTACCTTGGTAGTTGAGGCTGGGGATTGCTTGAGTCTGTGGTACCCCAGGCAACATGAGCCTGCGGTTCCATGGACAAAGTTAGTGAGACCTAGCCTCAAAAAAAAATTCATAATAAATTCATGATATGATACCACGGTACCATTCTGATAGGTACTGTGCTGAGTTCTGCAAGTTCATAGTCACCTTTGCAATATTTTAAGAAATAATATCTTCACTACTTTTATCTCTACCTATTTGGAAATGCAACTATAAGTAAAAGTGTGGAAGTGGAAATAACCTGCAGACATGAAGTGGTGTGCCAATAGTTTTATTTCTCTTTACTCCTGAGAGTCAGTACAGACTAAGGAGAAGCCAGAAAAGAAGGGCCTCAAGAATCTGTATCATTCAAAGTAGTCTTAAGCTTTCCTGTTAATACAAGAACTCAGCTTTCCATCTCCCCTTAAAAGATATGGCCAAGCAAACTCATGTTACTTAGCTCTATTGTTTTCTAATTAAAAAAAACTCATCTTTAATTTCTAATTCTACAGTAAAAGTGTGAAGTTCACCATTCAAGACACTTAAATGTCATAAGAACAAATGTTTAAGATACTGGAATTATCATAAGATCAAATTTCCCAGATTAGAGATGTTCTGTTTTTTTTTTTAATAGTTATCATATGCCATTTTATACTTACATAGAGAGTTGTAAAAAAGCAAAGGAAGTAATTGTTCAACAACCTAGGTTTTAATCTGTATCCTATTTGTGTAACAACCACTTAAAATTTGCTATTTAGATATATAGAAATATATTTAAATAGCAAAATTTAAAATATATTATATATATTATATACATAACATGTATTATGTATATTATATATAATATATAATACATATTATATATATTTAATATAAATATATTTAAAAAGCAAATTTTAAGTGGTTGTTACACAAATAGGATACAGATTAAAACCTAGGTTGTTGAAAAATTACTTCATATATATATATATAAAAAAAAGCTTCAGTTGTATACTTAAGGTCACTACTGGTTTGCCTTCCCACATATGTAGAACGTAGTGGGGGAAAAAAGAACAATTTTTCCTATCTTTTCTCAATACACAGATATAAGATCAAGCCCAGAAAAGAAATTATTTACTAAAATAATAGAAATTATCTTTTTTTTTTTTTAGAAGGTCTCACTATTTTTGCCTGTGGAACTGCAGGCTCACATTGCCCTGGGTACCACAGACTCAAGCAATCCCCAGCCTCAGCTTCCCAGGTAGCTGGGATTACAGGTGCGTGCCACCATGCCCAACTATTTTTTCGGAACTAGGTCTCACTACATTGTCCCAGGCGGGACTTGAACGCGATCCCAGGTCCCTGGCATGGCTTCCTAGGCTGCCACTTACAGACACACGCCAACGTGCCCATCCTTAAATATTATCATTTTTAATTTTCACTAAAAATGTAAAGACTCTTTAGTCCCATTATTATTTATTTAAAAAATCAGAATTATGTAATAATTTCCCATGATTTGTGAAAACGAAAACAGGGAGAGCATAAACGGTAGCCGAGGAAGCCGCGACTGGGGTCAGGGATCGCGGAGTCCCGCCAGGGGCACGTAGCGAGACCTAGTCCCAAAAAAATAGCTGGGTGTGGTGGTGAGCACCTGTAATCCCAGCTACCTGGGAAGCTGAGGCTGGGGATTGCTTGAGTTTGTGATACCCCGGGGAACATGAGCCTGCGGTTCCACAGGCAAAAAATAGCAAGACCTAGTCTCAAAAAAAAAAAAAAATTAAATTTCAAGTTAATAGGGGCTCTCTCTCAGTATTTTTAAAAGAAATATAGTTTATATAATACTAGATGTACGGGACAATTTAATTTGCAATGTTTCTGAATAAATGAAACTAGTAATTAGAGGAAAGGAATATTTATGTTTATTGCAGTACTATTTACAACAGTTAAGATATGGCAACAACTCAAATGCTCCAAAACAGAAAAATGGATAAGAAAGTTGTGGTACATTTACACAATGAAATATTCTGTGATCAAGCCAGGCACAGTGGCACGTGCTTGTTAACGACAGCCTATGGAATCGTGGCTGGGACTGGGGATTGCAGTTCGAATCCTGCCTGTGGCAACATAGCAAGATCTAGTCCCAAAAAAATAGCTGGGCGTGGTGGCTCATGCCTGTAATCCCAGCTACCTGGGGAGCTGAGGCTGGGGATTGCTTGAGTCTGTGGTACCATGGGCAACATGAGCCTGCAGTTCCACAGGTAAAAAATAGGAAGGAAGGAAGGAAGGAAGGAAGGAAGGAAGGAAGGAAGGAAGGAAGGAAGGAAGGAAGGAAGGAAGGAAGGAAGGAAGGAAGGAAGGAAGGAAGGAAGGAAGGAAGGAAGGAAGGAAGGAAGGGATTCAGTGATCACAAAAGAAAAACTCGTCATTCACAGCAACCTGCAGATGTGCATGAAGATGGAGCTGGAAGAGATTATGCTAGTTGAAATTAATCAGAAGAAAAAAGATAAATACTGGATGGTCTCACTTTTACGTGGAATACATTAATCAAAAGAACAAGAAATAGTCAAAACTAACAAGCTGACCATAGAACTGAAAAGTACTGCAAAGGGAGAGAAGGGTAGGGAACAAATCAGGGAGGGATGAATACAAAGGAAATTGGTGATTATTCATGGATGGTAAGGTATCAGGGAACTACAGGTATTACAAGGATTAAAGAATTATTTTTAAAGGCTGGGCATGGTGGCGCATGTCTGTAGGTGGCAGTCTAGGAAGCCACAGCTGGAGCCAGGGATCACGGTTCGAGTTCTGCCAGCGGCACGTAGCGAGACCTAGTCCCCAAAAAATAGCTAGGTGTGGTGATGCACACCTGTAATCCCAGCTACCTGGGAAACTGAGGCTGGGGATTGCTTGACTCTATGGTACCCTGGGCAACGCGAGCCTACAGTTCCACGGGCAAAAATAGCGAGACCCTAGTCTCAAAATAAAACAAACAAACAAACAAAAAACAGGAGAAAAAAAACTAAAACAAACTGACTTAAACAGAAATAAAGGAATGAATCTTAATAACCTTTGATAACAATCTATACTTACAGCTTTGAAGAGGTAGCCCGGTTGAAAAGAATATCCATCAGAGGAGTCTCCTGAATGCTGAAGGCATCATCACACTCACCTGAAGAGGGCTCGTCTTCCATCTCTGACACATACCCTTCTCCCTGGTCCTCCTCGTTGGATTCTTGCCAAACCTCCTCCTGGGAAGGCCAGGAAACAATGGTAACTTTAGAAAGCAATGTTTTACCTGCATTGGTAATTTTACTTGCATGGGGCAAAGGAAGGATAGGAAGGATCATAAGGTGAAAAGAGGCCACCATAAGGTTACAAATTAGAGAAAGGTGATATAACCAGACCTATGAAAGAAAAAATACTCAATTCTAGATGGATACTGTATTTTTTAAGAACTATCATATATCACTGCACTTGGGAAGATCACCAAGTGGTGCCCAAGTTGGTGTCATTCATGTATCTGGGTAACATCTATCAAGCCCCCATAGCAGAGCAGTTTTCAAGAAATTCAACACTGTTGAATATGTTTCACATAACTGGAGTGTAGACAGTGTAGTGACTGAAATAAGAAACTCTCCCGAATACCGAGGACAGAGTTGTATATGGACACACAGTGTATGGCACAAAACACACTGCCCAGCTGGTTACCAAAGAAGACCTTGCCATATGTGACTACATACTCGTTAGAGATGAGAACAATCTGAGAAGTTTGAATAGAAAAAGTAATCAAGTTAAAAACTGCAAAGCTAAAATGGAGCTACTGGAATTTATGACCCTCAGAAGCAGCTTATTATTGAAGACCTTTATTATGATGATGACTCCAACTTCTGTAGAGCCTTCCCGGACAAGGCTCACTGGCAAGTCCACCACAGGCGACCCCCAGCCTGGACCCCATGGCTTGCCCTCCATCCACTTCTCTACGTCAAGGTGTAGTGAAGTTCCCTCGCCCAGCACAGCTGTTCCTTCAGCTGACCTATTGTTTCTTATCTTAAAAAATGATTGCAGACAGAAATCAGTTGTGTTTAGCAGAAGAAGAATAAAAGTTTTTGACTCAGACAAAATAAATAAATAAAAATAAATAAGAACTACATATATCACTTGTGACCCAGAGCCAATTTGCCTAGCTGGTCAGATATGTTAATGATAATGGCATTCTAAATTCTATTGCTAACTATGAGTCAGGCTCTAAGCTCAGTGTTTTACATGAATTGTCTCATTTGTTTATTTGAATAAAATTGTTTTTAGTAAGGTAACATTGGCTTATAATTCTGTATATGTTTTAAGGAAATAGGTTCACACCTCTTCAAAATGTGTTATCACCAATTGTCTCATTTAAATCTCACAGCAGTACTATTATTCCATTTGCAGCTGGGAAAACTGAAATTTTAAAATGCTTACTAACATGCCTAAGGTAACATAGCTAGTTGGTGCTCAAAACAGAATTGGGATCCAGGTAGTTAAACAAACTGGAGTTAACTTAAATGTTTTAATTACTATACTCTGCCTCCCTGTGCAGTCACCTCTGGCCTTCCATTTTCTCCCAATGATGTCTTCTCAGTTATCAAAAGATCTGCTCTGGCTGAAAGCTCTTCAGTGTTTCTGCAAGGTTCCCCTTCTTCATCAATAACTTCAATTTCCCTTTCCTCTTGTTCTCTGGTATCAGATGGTAGGCAGTAGTCTTTACTTGACTCTTTATTGCTAATACACAACGGTTCCATTAAATAAGCTACCTGCAATCATAGTTTATTGTTAGATCCAGAGGAACACCATTTGAAATTTCTTATCAGTAATTACATATCAATTACATATCAGTAATGCCACATGATTACGTTGCCACTATAAGAATGAGATGATATTCATTCCATCAATCATTTCAAATTTATCAAACATCTTATATGTAGGCATTAAACTTGTTGCTAAGGATATTAACAGTAAATAAGATATGATTCTTGTCTCTTCAAGGAGTTTATCTTCTAATCTTTCATCTCGTGTGTCAATTCTGAACAATCGGGAGAGTGGTTACCTAGAAAACTTGAAATTTTTGTCTGTCAGACAAAGCAGAGAGGTGGCAGCATCATAAGCAGATTCTTCCTGCTTAACCTAGTTGCTCCTCAATGTGTTCAGCTGCAGGATAAACTCTTTTCTACTTCTATTTTTTCCTTGTCCTGTACCTTAATTAGTGATATAATTATAAAATATACCTTGGAGTCATAATATTGGAAGCTTCAAGGAGATCTGGGTAAGTGTAATTTTCCATGGATACTCAAAAAAGATACACTGCACACAGAAATTCTACTTCCTATGAATCAGGTTACTAAATGACTCATGTCTAGAACATTCATTCAGAAAGTACATATTTGCCATATAGTTTGTATCTACACTAAGAGCTATACCACCATACTGGTTTTCATTGTCCGCTCCCTTTTATAATTTCCAATAAATACTTGTCTTGTTTGGTCTTTTGCTTCCTTGAATAAGAAATAAACTTGGCCTTTGCCACTGAAGAGCTTATATTTTAGTGAACACTAAAAGTGATAGATGTATGAATAAGCATTCTCTTAGAAAACAGACTCTTCCAACTTTGGAAATAACGACTTCCCATTACCTCAGACAGAAAGTGAAGGAGGTTCTGACGACTGACTTGCTCAGCCTCTTCCTGAGATTCCTCACTGCCTCCGTCCCCCATAAGCAGCTCACTAGGTTCTCTCCCTGGGCTGCTTTCCTCTAGTTCCTCAGCCCCTGGCTCCTCAGTTTCCCTCCAGCTGCCCACATCAAGATCCAGACTGGAATCCCAGGAGCTGAAGAGGGACCTGCAGTCGTTGCTCAACTCAGAGTCATTGGGATAGTCTTGCTCAGAATCCAACCAAACCCACTCATGCCCCATCTGTAAATAACACAGAAAAAAATGCATTTATTTAACTCAAATCAATATTCCTAAGGTATTTGCATCTTTCAAGTCTGGTAGGAAGGAGCCAAGGCTAGATAAAAGATGATACTGGGAAGTAAAATAAACTTTGAGAATGAAAAGTAAGACCCATACCAAATAGTGTAAGGGGCATTACCAATTTTTTTTTTTTTTTTTTTGAGACTAGGTCTCGCTATTTTTGTCCGTGGAACCAGAGGCTCACGTTGCCCGGGGTACCACAGACTCAAGCAATCCCCAGCCTCAGCTTCCCAGGTAGCTGGGATGACAGGCACGCGCCACCACACCCAGCTGTATTTTTTGGAACTAGGTCTCGCTACAGGCCCCAGGCGGGACTCGAACCGCGATCCCTAGCCCCGGCCGCTTCATAGGCTGAAGCTTACAAGCACCAGCCACCGTGCCCGGTCCCAATTTTTTTTTTTAACTTGAATTTCTACATACTCCAAGAGAAAGGACTGGAGCATATCTACCTGAACGAAACTATCCCAAATCACCCTTAAACCCAATTGCAAGATAGTAAATTTGAGGAGCAAGGAATACCTTCCTTAGTTTATAGTCATTTTTAACTTATCAAACATTACTCAAAACACACTTCAAGATTACCTGTGGCATTCGTCTGGTCCTTATTCCCAGAATGAAAACGGTTAACATCACTTCAAGCATCTTTTCTTGCTTTCATTACACTATGCTAATTTCCTTTCTTCTCTTCCTTTCATGAGTTTCAGTAAACCTTGTCTGTAATTTTCACTTGGCCCCCTGCTTTCTTAATAACAACTTTTTTAAATGCATATACTTTGAGATTTCAAACTTGAGTATGTGGTTGCTTCCAAAATTCCCGCCCCCCCCCTTTACTTTTTATACATATTCTAGTCTCATTTCTCTGTATAGCCAAAGATCAATTCCCTTCAGGTGGTCTACATTTCCTACAATTCAACATTCCCAAAACTAAAATCACCTTCCCACCATCTTCATAATCAATTGCTCTTTTCAATCTCTTTATCTCCACCAACACTATTTTCTTAATCCTGTTTCAATTCTCCATTTTCTTGTACAATCTCACTTGCTAAATTTTTTTCTTTGCCCATTTCTGGACAAATGCCATTGCCTCCTGGGTCTGTTTATCTTTAATCCAATCTTCTCTCACTCATGTCCCTATTTCAGGATTTAAAATAGCTCATACTTCAAATTTCTCCACAAACTGACCTATTTGTCCACTTGATCTATGCTTCAGTATTACTTAGAATGACTCCTTTCTAATTAATGGGTCACTAGAGTCCTGCTTTTTTCAAGTTGGCTTGCTAAGCTCCTTCATTACCTTCTCTAACCAACAATCTATGTCCTTTAGTGATCTCAGTAATTCCAACTTTTAAGGCTTTTTTTTGCTTTTATTACTTGCATGTTCATGAATTGCTTTGGGAATACACAAATTTCAGTAACTAGGTTGACTGTATTCCTTTCCACCACCTCACACAATCTTTTACTTCCTTAGAATCCTAACAAGTTTTAGTTATATTTACACCATCTGTGACTTCTACTCCTAAATCATTGAGTTTTAAAAAAAAACTCAAAGTACTAAACATTGTTACTCTCTTCCTCTTTATAAAAAATGTTCATAACTAGTTCACTAATTTAGTTGAATTTTAAAGTGGAATAAACTTAGGTGATAAATTTGGCAAGACTTAAATCTTGTAGAGCAAGGATAAGAAATCTAAAATACAAAAGAACCCACCATGTAGAAATGGGAAGGAAACAGTAATATACTACCTTGGAAATACCATCTATAAAGGCAGTGTTTAGAGGAAAACTTGGACAAAACCCCCCATGAATTACAATTCAGAAATCCACATCTATAGCCGGTAAAAAAATGAAGGAAAACAAACAGCTGGGACTACATCAAACTAAAAATTTCTGTACAGTAAAAGAGACAATAGACAAAACAAAAGGTAATCCAACTGAATGGGAGAAAATTTTTGCCTTCCACAAAAGTGGTAAGGGATTGATAACAGATTCATAAGAAACTCACACAACTTAGCAAAAACAAGCCCAGTCAAAAAATGGGGAGAAGACACTTCTCCAAAGAGGAAATACAAATGGACAACAGGCACATGAAAATATGCTCAACGTCACTAAGCAGAGAAATGCAAATCAAAACCACAATGAGATACATCAGTAAGAATGGCTCCTATCAAAAAAACGGGCAGTAAGTGCTGGCAGGCATGTGGGAAAGAACACTCTTACACTGCTATTGGGAATGTAAACTGGTCCAGCCACTATGGAAAGCTGTAAGTAGGACCCTCAAACTCATGAAAATGGAACTACCATTTGACCCAGCAATCACTTTTCTGGAAATCTACCCAAGAGAACTCAATGCTTATACAAAGGGACACCTGTGCTCAGATGTATACAGCAGCACTATTTATACTTGCAAGAATATGGAAACAACCCAAATGTCCCAAAATAGACAAATGGATGAAAAAGATGTGGTATATGTACACAATGGATTACTCAAAAATGACAAATTTGATGAATTTGAGATAACATGGATGTACCCAGAAGAAATCATATTAGCAGAAACAAGTCAGAAAGAAAAAATTCAAATGGTTTCACTAATATATGGGACATAAAAAAAATAAAAAGGTCAGGAGGAAAAGTCAAACTAACAACCAAACTGAAGTATACAACTGGGGGGGGGGAGATGGGAGAGGGTGGGAATGGTCAGGGAGGTGGGTGAACCCCAGGTATTACAAAGATGCGAAATATATACATATGTATATATATGTTAATATATGTTAAATATATGTTAATTAATAAAAGGTAGTGTTGAATGGGACAGACGTCCCTGAGATAAAAAAGATAGAACTACCTATGTTCACACTCTAATCTTTAAGCAATGCCATGAACAGAATTAGAAGACCTTAAATTTTCCTACACTCAAGAAAAGCTAAGACAGATCTTTAACGCACAATGCAGCACTTTAAAACATTATAAATTTACTCACTTACCTTATCTGAGTTGTAGCTGGAACAGCTCATATTTTAAGCCCACTTTCAGAGTCTCATTCCCATAAATGATTATGCAGAAGAAATCACAAATTTTACACACACGCACTCGCGTACACACACACACACACACACACAAAGAACAAACCAAAAGTTAGGGTTTTTTTCTCAGTTTATTGTATACACACACACACTTCACAGGTTTGTTTTTTTTTTTCTCTAAAAAGTCTGTACACTTCACAGGACAGTACAAACTAGCCACAATCTGCTAGCTACACATTTAGGACATTAACACAGCCCGTGATTTTTGCCCTAAAACAGGCAATTATGCTATTCCAACTCTCTGAGAGAGATTTTCCCAGCTCATGTTATGTGGCCCAGGCGCCTCCACTTCTGTAGCTCCACTTCTGGAATTGGGCCTACAAGCCCAAGCTCTATTATTCACTTCAGGTTCAGCTCAAAGAGGGTACTCTGAGGTTTCACTTTTTCATCTTCATATCAGCTTCAATGGCACAGCGGCGCCCCCTGGTACCCCCATCCTAGATGATGGGCAGACAAAGAAAGTGAGCATAAGTACTAAGTAAGTTAAGAGAGAAAATGTGTTAAGATGTTGGGGATTTGGGGAGAGAATCAGAAAAAAATCCAAGAAAGGAGGGACGTATTTCTGTCTTCCCAGAGTGGGCTAAAGAGCATCTGGTGGCAGTCTGTGAGAGGAAATTTAGGACAGAACTTTGTTTCTGCCCACCACAGAGGTCACTGGGGTCCCACAGAATGACTATTTTGTCATCCCACCCAGGAACCAAATCATGTGCAAAGGAATAGGAAGAATAAAAGGTGGGAGAGTCAGAAAGGTCAGCGGATAGTGAGATTCTTGGCTAACATACCTGTCCAGCTGTTGGTCCCTATAAGGCCTTTCCTTTCCAGACTGACCCTGGCACTAGTTCCCTAGCACCTCCTGACAGTTGTTTTCCATGACATCAGGATAATCAGAAGGCTTCTTTCCATCTGCTGCTCTCTCCCTGCAGCCCAGAGCTCCTTCATCTTGTGCAATATTTTGCTGTCTTCAATAGATAAAAGATCCTATTAACCAGCCTTGCAACAGCCAGCCAACTGCTTGGGGATCCAGAGTCACTGTTGCAGGCCAATAAGAAAGAATGAAGATTATAGTGTTCTGTCTGTGGTACAGGCTGAGGCCTGTAGATAAAACAAACTAATGAACACTTTTGCTGGGCCAGGTCACTTACACATTTCTAATATGCAAGGACTCCGAAACTTCAGAACTCATGAACACAAGTTACCTTTGAGGCAACAATAATAAAATACCACCTTGCATTTGTATAATATTTTAATTTTTTTAAAGTTAGCTCCAAACCTATTATCTCATTTTATCCTCACAACATCCCTGTGAGGTAGGCTGGACAGGTACCTCATTGCATTAGTACCATCACACATGAGGGAAACAAGGTCAGAAGAGATAATCCAGTGATTAAGATCCTGCGGTTTCCTAGCTATTGCTTTTCTATTACATCATGCCTCAGAGGCCCATAATGAACAATGCAAAGTCAGAGGGTCATTTAATTCATGGAAGAAAAGAACAAGACTTTAGACTAGCTTTATTAATAAGCATACCTCTAAGCTTACCACCAGTTATGCAATAGTCATTGATAATGAGATATTCACTTTGAATTTTACTGTTTTTGAATTTTACTGTTTGTGTATGAGGCAGTATTCTTGCAATTAATATTAGTGGGAAAGACGAAAACTATATGCTAAGTATCTGCCACTACGAGGAACACTTTGAAAGCCAGCTAGCATCAGCTATTTAGTCATCTTATATTTCTAACACAAGAATTGGCAAAGGGTGGAGTCAAGAAATGAGGCGCAGGTACCTCCTCAACCGTTACCAAGATACCTTATTTCAACCCAGTGATCTCATAAACAGCCCACACACACACACTCACACTCACACACACAAGCAGAAAGACAGTAATGCAGAAGAGTTTCTTATTCAAAGACTTGCATAACAGAAGTTCAAGACATTGCGAGAGAGTCTGCATGTTGAATTTCCCTCTGCCGCCCACCCCCCAGCAGAAGCTGAGAATCTTTGGCAACACCACCCCTTGCAGCCATTCAATACTTACAAAGAGAGAGAGAAGGAAGGCAGGAGAGCCCATGGGGACACTGTCCTGTTAGAGGACAAACAAACACTGATCAGGTTCCACAGAAACTCTCAGCCACAAGCACCCCAAACCTCAGGACAGAGATACAAGCACCACACACGCAGACAAAATTTTAAAATTCAAGGACAAGAGGAAAGAGATCCAAAAGCAACATGGCCATTATGCCTCTGGAGCAGGAATTGATGGTCCCCAAACTGCTGCAAGCTGCCATTTCCCCCACCTTGAGAGCACTCTCCCAGAGGTATTAATAATTCACTCAATTTTTAATTTCTCCCAGGTGACTGGGACTTCCAGTCATACCAGGTTTCTTCAATGTTTGGATGGAGCAAACCACCACCATTTTATGATACACATGTCTGTACAGCATTGGAATGCAGAAGCCTGGCAGTACCAAGTAGTAACATAAGGTTCCTTGGATGCTTCAGAATTCTAGTACTGGAACACTGGCACACAGGTTTTTTCTTGGTCTCCTCACCTTCTCTGATGAATCCTGTTTGCGGGTAGAATCTCTCCCTCGAAGACTTTTAGCACTTATACCAGACTCAGAAGTTTGCATAATCAACTGTGTGGCCAGGAATTGCTGCAGGGAGAAGAAAAAGGGTGACCTCATCCGGAAGAATTAAGAAAGTTTAGGGTTTGTAAATTGGACTTTGTACAGAACCCTTCTGCTGCAAACAGCATTGAAACACTTCTTGACTGATGTGGTTTTAATTCTAGTTGTGCAGTCTAAGAATCTGAAAACACCAAGTGACCCTTTTTCTTACCATAAAATAGTATATATTATCAAATCAAAATCCCTGTGCTTGAAGAATAGGAAAGAGAATTAAAAACTAGATGAAATAGGTAAGACCTTACCCTAAGACTGCCCACCTGTGTCTATGTAGGTGTCTCTTAATAATCCTGTTCCTTTCAAAAGGCAGCTTCTTGCCCTTTAAGAATTGCCCATTTGTGCCTAAGCAAATGTCCCTTTTTTTCTCTTTTCATAACAAACCTGCCCTTTTGACTAAGCTTCAATTTTAACTCACCTAAAAAAAAAAACAAAACTAGATGAAACAAAGATCGTTAAGCAAGTTAAGCAATTTGGTCGATTTTGCAGATAGGCGACATTCCTTCAAGTTCAAAACCCCAAAGGGTGCCTGGTAACATAACTACATATAGAAGTAGGTTCTTTGTGACAAAAAGGGAAAAAACTATTCGTTGACTATTTTGCACAAACAACATAATTTAAAAATACACACTGTATTTTTATAAAAATTTTATTTAAAAACTTCAGGAATCTGAAATTATTTGCCCAAGAAAAACAGATCATTTTCTCACAACTCTTTTACCAAACCAACAGGAGGAAAACCAACGTGAGTTCTGTAAGAACAAAATTTTATGTTCCTAACAGTGTCCATGATGGCTATTCTAAGTAAAGGCCAAAGTACTCTTTTCCTAACTTCGGCATGAATCCTTCCCTTAAGTACTTTTTCTTCATCCTTGCTAAAATACTAAGTATCCTTGAAGTACCTGAATTTGCTCCAAGACATCTCGTTGCATCTCTACTGCCATGTGATAGACATCATGGTCTGAGCTATTATACATTACAGCATTCTGGAACATCAGCATAATGTCACGTTGAAATTCAGCTGTGCTGCGGATCAATCCATTCTCAATGTTTTTCTTAATAGTTGATAAATCCATAGGCCTAAAAAAAAAAGGGCAGTGGAATGAGAAAAAGGATGCAACTGGTGGACCCCTAAATGTAGTATTACCATATAGACTTTATCATATATACCTTCAGAACCAGCTTCTAGGACTCAAACACCAACCCCTTACCCCTAACGTTCATTTAACCCAAAAAACAGTCACTGTGTATAAGCATGAGAAAGGTGACAAAGATGGAAAATTCCTTTAGACTATGTTGGATGATCCAGACAATAAAGTGAACAGTTTAGTACTTGGTCAGTCTTAGTCACAACATAAACATTTGCTTTAAATATACTCTCTAAATCAAATATTCGTTAATTGACTAGTCAACTTATAATCCAGGGTAAGCCAGCATGCTAAATGAATCATGTTTTACTTACCTTTGAACAATGCTGTGGTAGCCAGGCGCTATGTCATCTGTAACAGGCTGCAAGAAGACATTGGCATACCTGTGCAAAAAGTAAAGAGGCAATTACTGATGTTCCTCCAGAGGCACAGGTGAGAGAACTTGCTATAAGCAGATGAGGTTATAAGAATCAATGCACATCAGGCCAATATAAGCGTTAAAGCCTACTTGGCCTTTTCTCTAGTCACTAGCAATGAGGAACACAGTAACATTGAGTTCTGATTGGTATGGTCCACTTGCCTGTGATTAGCTGCAGCTCTCCACACAAGCATGATGGCTTTCTTCCAGATTTTCTGTGCCTGAATAGCTTCCTGATCCTCGCTACAGACAGAGCTGATACAAACAAACAAACAAACAAACAAAAACAAACAAAAACAGGACTCCCATAAGGTATAAGTAAAAAAAAAATTCTAATTAGTTCTTGTCAACTATTTGTTCCAGATCAAAAAAGGGAAAAATAGAAAAAAGGGAGATGAAAAAAAGATCTACTTCTCAACTCAAAAAAAATAGTCTCAGATACTCACAACTGTGAAGAAGCAGGGCTGCTTGGGATAGAGTCTGCCAGTGTGTGAGACTGCAGTGCAGCATTGTGTATGCTAAAACCATCATCACTCTCGCTCACAGGGGGTTCGTTATCCATTTCTGATAAATAGCCTTCTCCTTGATCTTCTTCCTTAGGCTCCTCTAGGCTGGCTGCTTCACTAACTCCATCTTCCTCCTCATCTTCACCTGGGGTATCCTTAGACACAGTGTGCTCTCAGTCAACAAATGTAAACAGAGCTATCCAGCAAAGCATCATTTAACATGATCTGTCTTTTGGGTAAGATCAACTCTCAAAAATAGCCTCACACTGCTACCTGTCTTGAACCCTCTATCACTTATACTAAACCATCTACTTATAGACACTGACTGATCAAGTAATTTAGAACCTGGACAAAGACTAAGATCCAGGATCTTTTTAAAAGGAAGAAAAAAAAAGCTACTTACTTAAGACTAAGCTAACAGGCGTTCCTTCTTTCCCCTTGTTGTTGAGAGGAACTCTGACCCTGGATACAAAGTTACCAAAAATAGTTTTTATTTTGTGTCTCCTCTGATGGAGCAAGCTCTCATCACATTACTTTAAGGCTGTTTGTTGCTACTGCCTTCTTTAATTCTGAAAACTGATTTTCTCTGATCATGTAATAAATAATTGATTTCTTATGTTCTTCCTGGCTCTTGTATTCCTATTTACTCCAAATCAATCTGGATGTAGCAAAGCTGCTTAGAGTATTACATGCAAAGAAAGGTCTGTAATGTTCACAAACTGAAAACGGAAGCAGCATATGTTGCCACAGTACTATCATTGTGCCTGTTTTCCCCCATATGAAACTCCTTAACCAGTCTCATCTTAAAGAATAAAGATGCAAGTTCACTGGAATTCATTAAAAAGATAGTGCTAAAATGAATCTAGTCACATGGCAAGAGGAATAAAGAAAAGTCTGAAATACCTTTATCTGGCTTCCAAAAATAGTCCCTGATTCTTCTTTCAATGAGTCTGCAGAGGAGAGAAAGACTACCTGAAGATTTTTCACCTTAGCCTTCCCCTTCCTATGGACAAAAATCCCCTGCAGCTCTCCTTTTCATGCTGACCTATGCTACCTCCTCAACTTACCCACAACCCACAATCCCTCAGAAGCCAAAAGCAAATGATTTCAAGTTAATTATAGAGTACATATTTCCTGGCCTTATTACTTACCTGAGATTTCAAATTTGTGCTGAGTTTCTGCCTCTAAGGAATCTTCAATGGGATTTGACCCATGTGATGGAGACAACATACTTTCAGGGGATGCCTAAAGACCAAAAATAACAAATACACTAAGTACTAAGCTAACAGGCATTCCTTCTTTCCCCTTGTACTAAGTACCCTAGAGAAGATACAGTTTTATTTTTCAATGAAAACAAGACTTTAGAGGATTACTCATTCTAATTCCAATGGTCACCTTAGGAAGAATAGGATAAGTGTACACAATATCACATCTATGAACTCTGAACATACCAAATAGATCATAACTCAGGAATGCTAAAGGCTTAAACTGTTACTTCTTACCTAAAGTATAATACTCCATCCTCCCAGTCCCTAATTTTAAATACCTCTGTCTTCACAGTTGTAAGTGGAGTATCATCACTTTTCCCACTGGAAACATCTGCTTCAGCAATCTCTCCAGCTGCAGTACTTCTGGGTTCCTCGTCTAAGTCCTGACTCCTGAGTTCTGGTGGTTCCATATTTGTGGTTGATACAACTCCAGTTATTTCAGTCCCTGAAATGCCCTGCTCTGTTTCTGCAGGTTCCATTTTGATCTCAACACTTGGCTCCCTGATGTCGGCCAATTCATGAATTCCTTTGTTTTCTGTTTCCTCAAAGTCCAACCTCTCTTGCTTTACTGTCATCTCTGGTGCAGGGAGAGGCACTGGTTTGTCCCGCTCCTGCTGGATAGGATGCTCCCAAGGTCCAGGCAGTGACTGGGGATCATCATTCTCTTCACAGAACGAAAGTGCCGCTTCTACTGCTGCCACATCCAGCACTTCAGGATGATCATCTACCTGTCCCATAATACATACACAGTTGAAATGACAGAAAAAAGCCCAAGTCCCTCAATTCTGCTAGCACGAAGTGAGAGAATCTGTAGCTTTTCTCTTTGTAGTAGAAGCAACCAAAAGTGTCCTGCGTGTAAACCAATAACAGAGGGATGGCTGGGGAGATGACTAGTAAGTCAGCATCAACAGGTTTTGGGACTATGGAGATGGGTAGAAGCAGGTGAGTTGTTTATGCTTACTATGAGAAGCAAGGAGGAGCTGAGGAGAGAAGCCTATGTAGGACCCATGAGAGATTCTCTGGTGCTCTACTAGTTACCTTGTCCTCAATGATGGCAATAATGTCTCCAACAGTCTCAAAGTCCAGCTCTTCACCTGTGTAAGACACAGCAATATCCATTTTCTCAGCCAGGTCTAAATCTTCCTTCCCATCTATGCTGGGAGCTTTTGATCCTCCAGGGGCCTCTGCTACCCCTGATCGGAAACACTCTTCTTTGATAGAGTTGATGATCATGGAAATTTCACTGCTATCCATGGAAACAGTCACAGTATGGGGATCCCCAACAGTCTCCATAGGAACACAGGCATCAGGCTGACTCACTGAATAACAGGAAGAGAAAAGCATCTCAGAACTGATTACCTGGAGATCACTGCAAGGCTGCAGATCGATATCAAGTACCTACACACTTAAATTCAGAAAAAATTATCTCACATCTGTGTATGATTTTTCTCCCCAATTTTATGAAGGTGAGAACATAATTGTGTATTATATACATTTAATGTATGCATATATGTATACTATACACATATATACACACACATACATGTACATACATACACACACTTAGCCTTTTCTCCCCCAACACATACCCACCCACCTCTTCTCACATCTATGGTTTTCTAAGAATAAACATGGCACATATCCATGGTGAATAAAACAGAAACATCTGAATTGGAGCTGAAGTTCTTAGTTAACTTTCTCTAACTGAAATTCAAAATGAAATTTTGGACCTAGGGCTGCTCAGGGCGTGGGTAAGAGACGCACCTGGAGCTATACTCTCAGGAGTGGAGACAGCCGGAGCAGAGGATGGTGTTGGCAGCGTAGGCATCATGACAATGGTAGCCTGGGACACAGACTCTACAGGGGGTGGCACAAGTTTAACTGGAGGTTCACTGGCAACAGTAGTGAAGGAAGCAAGAGGTGTGCTGAACTGTGTAGGACCAGCTTCTAAAAGCCGGGAAAGAGTGGGAGCACCTAACAAAGAGGTACACAAAATGAGGTAAGAAGGAAGCACATGGAAACAAGAAGTAATAGGCACTTTAAGACTGAACCAAGAAAAAATTTAAGTCTCAAAGAATGAAAGCACCAACTCTGCTGAATAAGTTTACTATCTGTATCCTTACTTTGAGATATTTTACCAAGCTAGGAACAACTCAAACCACTCAACACAACACATAGGAAATATGTGTGGAAATTTTTCCTCAGAAGAAAACTGAAAAAAGACCCTACAAAAAACTGGTATGAATAAATCTGTAACTGCTACTAAAGTTAAATACGCTCTTCCGACTCAAAGTCAGCACCATTCAAACAGCAATATCTAATGTTTGCTGCATATTTCATAAACCATTTTTCCCCTTTTTATTTTACACATTCTAACTTGTATAATTCTCAATATATCCTTGCTAAGTAATAAGCACACAGATTAAGAGTAAACTGAGGCTCAAAGGCTAACCATCTCAAGATCATAAAACCAACCATCAGGCAGCATGGGAATCAAGCCCAGCTCTCTAGCTCCAAATCTTGTTACCCTATTCTATAATTTCAGGTATCTCAACACTCTTAGATGATTTTTCAAGCTCCAAGTGTAGTTTCTTCTGTACTATTCTTCTGACTTCACTATTCCTCAATATCAGTATCTAATATTGTAGTCATCCAGGGATATCAATATTTTGAATATAAAATAGATTTACAATCTTTTAGCAGCTCCAGGTTTGGGCTTTAAATCGAAGACTGACAGCTGCTTAGTAATAAAGGCTAGAAATCAATGACAGTCAATGCCAAGCTCAATTTCTTCAAAGTAAAGTAGATCATGGAAAAATGGTTACATACCTGAAGCAGCAGGGGAGGCTGCAACAGTGTTGGGTGTTTGCTGCATCTCCCCACCATGTATCATGGGAAGGACCCCGCCTACCTCCAGGAGGACACCTGTACTGTTTAGGTGGCCAGAAGTAACAGCCATTTCATTCTCATTAACCTACCAGGGAAGAATAGAGGTGAAGGCTATACTCAAGTTTTCCTTTAATGCCACTTCCCATATAAGTTCCAGCAGTTGACCAAACTTCATAAACTAAAAGTTTATAAAAGATAGTAATTCCAGACCCAAGGGAAACTCTAATTTTTAAAACATAAGCGTTCTCTGGAGATGAGAACCAATGTTATTGTGGTTTAGATATCTCAGGACCCAAGGACACTATCCACTTACTCTTTAAGTTAACATTTAACTAGATATTTTTTTCTTTTGAACTTTTTTTTCCATGTCATATTTTAGATCCCAGGTACTCCCTTCCAAGTACTAAATCACCACAGCTCTCAAACACCCACAGAAGTCTCCATACCAGTCTGGGGCTAGTAGGCAGGAGGCTGCCCTTCTTCAAGAGCTCTGACAGCAGAGGGGAGGGGGGTGGAGTTGCTTTCTGTCCAAGCATCTTTTTCTGGGGTGAATCATCTGTTACTGGGGTCATGGGGGCTTCTAAGGGTGCAGAGCCTGGAGGAAGGGTGTCAGGAATCCCAGGAAACGAGGTGACTGGGGTACTCGGCAAAGTCCCAGGGGTTACCTAAGAGACAACAGAGAACCTTTATCTGACTTCTCAAACTCTGGAAGGTTCCCTACTAATCTGGATGGGTTAATGTGTCTAATCATTACTTTATCAGTCCTGAGAGGAACTGCCCAGAAGCCCTTTAGCACCCCTGCTCAATTATATTTTTCTTCCCCATAATTTTTAAACTTCCACCCACTAAAACCCACATTGATGCAACCATTCCACCCAAGCTGCCTTTTCGAAATTCCTTACTAACTACCAATACTGGATTTACAAGGAAACTGCCCTTGTTTCAGCAAGAATTTTAAAAGACTAGCATATTTGGCAAACATTTCCTTAAATTTTTTTCTCTCAAATTAAATTTTTTTCTCTCAAAAGGTCAAAAGTCTGAGTGATTTTAGGTCCATCTTAAACACAGGACATAGTAAATTAAGTCTTTAGTGTTCAGACCAAAGAGGAAGTTGTCTCTAGGCCAAAATTCATTTCCTCATCACTCAGCTCTCTGCTGGTTTATTACCCCTTGGTTGGTCAATTCCTATAGATGGAAATATACTCACCCCAGAGGTAGCCTCTTCCATAGTGGTAGCAGACAAGTCCCCAAGTGGATAATCACCTCCTGGGGAAGCAGAATCTATAGGAGAGCGGACCATCACGGTTGGTAACCTCCGAGGGGGTGTTTTTACTGCCTGACGAGCTAGAACATTAACAAGAACAATTTCCAAGTCACCAAAATTAAATTTATCAAATTAGACATACTATGCCATTATAAAATAAGGGACAAATAAAGATGTCACTTCACTAGAGCAACATGAATTTAGAGTAGAAAGCTTTCTCCAGGCCAGGTATGGTGGTGCATGCCTGTAAGTGGCAGCCTAGGAATCCGCGGCTGGGGCCAGGGATCATGGTTCGAGTCCCGTAAGGGGCACCTAGCGAGACTTCATCCCCAAAAAATAGCTGGGCATAGTGGCGTGCACCTGTAGTCCCAGCTACCTGGGAAGCTGAGGCTGGGGATTGCTTGAGTTTGTGGAACCCCAGGCAACGTGAGCCTGTGGTTCTACAGGCAAAAATAGCGAGACCTAGTCTCAAAAAAAAAAAAAAAGTTTTCTTCAATACAATACTTACAGTATTTTTCGTAAGGGCATGCTCACACTAAGCAAATGCATTTAATGACTTAAAATACCCCAAAAGTTCTTGGAGTAAGAAAATGTCTTAAGCACCTCCCTCAATACACTCTTCAACAACTTAATAAGATTCTGCTGTTAATAAGAATGAAAAGACCTTACTTACTCAGACACATGTACTCTCAAGAGTTGTAAATATTTAAATAGCTTAACTATTTTCAATCTTTTCAAAAATCTTTTGACTTCTAAAACCTTTTATGTTTGGTGTCCTACTATAAGCCTTTGTATGCTAAATAATCTAGTGAGATCTGAACCTCACTCATTTCCTGAGAGTTTTTTCATGGGTATAAAAGGACTTTTCTTTTTGAGACTAGGTCTCGCTATTTTTTGCCCATGAACCGCGGACTCAAGCAATTCCCAGCCTCAGCTTCCCAGGTAACTAGGATTACAGGTGCGTGCCACCATGCCCAGCTATTTTTTGGGACTAGGTGTCGCTGTGTTGCCCTGAGCGGGACTCAAACCGCAATCCCTAGCCTCAGCCACTTCATAGGCTGAAGCTTACAGGCACGCGCCACCGTGCCCAGCTTAAATGGATATTTTTGTTTTGGTAAAAATAAAAAAAAGCAGTAGAAAGCAGTAATGTAGTTAATTTCTAAACAGGAACCAGGTTTAGTTTACCCTGATATGCAGCATCTGTAGCCTTCCTCTTTACTTCAGCCTCTTCCTCCTCTAATTTCTTTTTCCTAGGAGGAAAGTCCAAAGTTAGATCATAGCCAACTCCAGCTTCTGCACAGTTCTCAGTGCCCCACAAGGAAATTTTTTGCCAGGCTAGCACTTTCTGGAGGAAGGGTTTTAAACAGGAATCCTGATGAGCAAAGTGTAATTTGCACCTGATTACCAGTTTTTCACCCAGGCAAACCAGAGCTATCTTTAATTTAGAACTAAGTTCCCACACTAAAATGCTCCATCTCATTAGCTTCTAGAATTCAATCCGCCCCTACCAACACTTCAGGCCACCCCGCAACTACCCCCTTCCAGATTATCTCAAGTCTAAAGGGAAGACAGATGGACAAAATAAGCCAGATACTTCTGAAAAGGAAGCAAAAAGTGAGAAAGCATAAATAACAATACAATATAACCCACATTGCAATGTCATTGCAAAGCTCATCCAGTCTGCTGTCCATGTGTCCAGCTTGAATTAGTTCTGCATCTCTTTTCAATCGTCTGTAGGACAAAAGGTAGAAGAGGTTATTGAATCTGCTACTTTAGAAATTATGACCAGTATCAGAACTCAGTCCCTTTTGATTATCCCAATCATTTGGTATTTTCTCTGATAAGTACCTGTATTTTTCCTGGGTTTCCTTTATCACTTTTTTTAGTTCCTCAACTCGTTCAGCAGTTAGTTTCCGAACAATGACATCTTCAACAGTTTCCACCACCTCTCCCTTTTCACCCCGTTTTCGTCTGTGGAAGAAATTTTACCACCACATATTTGAAAAAGAGAATATCTGTTCCCCACCCTAACTTGTTTTCTTTGAGGCGTATCTATTACCTAATCATAGATAACATCTACTACACTTTTACCACCCAGTAACATAAATAGGTATAAGGTAGACATCTCAGTAAATAATAGAGTAAAAAGATATGGTTTAAATGACTGTCTTTGTACTCACTTTGGGGTCTCAGTGGTCTCTAGAAGCTCCGAGTATTGGGAAGCACAATGCTATAAGGAAAAGCAGAAATATGATGAGCAAATCTGAAAAGAAAAAACGTCTCTCAAAGTTTCAACATATTAAAAGTTTAGAGATGGGAACTACGTGTAATACATGAGCAGTTTCTAGGAAGGCAAATTACTCTGAAGTTAAATCAATTCAAAATATTCAACATGAAGACACAGAAAAGGGAGTCTTTTAAGCCTAGAGTTTATGTACTGGGGAAAAGACAAGCTAACAGGCAGTATTTACAGTTAATATCTACTGAGACTGTAGCCATATACTAGGTACAATGCTAATGCCTTACAGATATTCCCGTTACTAAATCTTTAGACAAAAGAGAAGATAACAGCCCAGAATTTTTAAGCGGAGTCATAATTAAGCCACATCTGTTCACTTTTCAGCTTGGATTCTTAACTGTTATGCTATACTATTGTGAACACTCTGTAAAATGAACATACGTGAATGAACTTGCAAATAGTAAGAAAAAGCAAAGGTGTTCTCAACCATTCTCTCTTGATGATATAAAAGTCTTGAGATCAAAGGACAGGATCTGGAAGAGAACCTACTTCATCTCTCAACAGAAGTAGTGTGTTGGGAACTTACTTTCTGAGAGAACCAGTCTGGAGGGCGTCCAGGTTCTGCAAAGGGCTTGATTGCTCTGCTAACTGACACCCTACCAAATGAGAAAACTCTTATTAACACACCAAACAGGAAAAAAAAAAAAAATACAGTATCCTGGGGGTTGAAAAAATACAAACTTGGATTAAAAAACAGCAATTGGAAAGTATTCTAGAATATGGAAAATGACCAAAAAAAAAAAAAAGTCATTTAAAGGAAGAGAATAACTGCTAAATCATTTTCCTAGGTAATTTACTTCCAAGGAGAAATAAAGGTATTAGAACCCAATAAAGTATTATTTCTATTCATTTAGGAAACTTTTTACGTACGTTAGTTTTTCTTTTACTTTTTTTTTTTTTAAGAAAAGATGGGTATTTAGAAAAGCAATTTGTATTTTATCCCAATGCCAAAAATGTTGTCTTCTGAGTCACTAACACAGCTCCTGGAAATTTAATATATGGAAACAATTTAATGAAAGAAAGCACCATGTGGACTTGGTAAGACTGGCAGATTTTTCATAAATCCCTAGAAGAGGACGTTTAACTTAATGGTTTTTTAACTTTGTGAAATATTTACAGTCCATAAAAATAATTATGAAACAAATTTAAACAGCAACAATCTTTTTTCTTTCCTTCTTTCTTTCTTTTTTTTTAAGAGACTAGGTCTTGCTATGTTGCCCAGGGTAGTCCCGAACCCAAGAACTCAAGTGATCCCTAGCTAGGCCTCCCTCCCAGGTAGCTGTGATTACAGATGCGTGCCACCATGCCCGGCTATTTTTTCAGACTAGGTCTTGCTATGTTGCCCAGGGTAGTCTCGGACTCACAGATTCAAGCGATTCCTAGCCTCATCCTCCTAAGACCAGGATAAAAGGCACACACCACCCCTCACAGCCTAAACAGCAACAATCTTTTGGCTACTATCCAAAAGAAAAGAAACAAGTAAGAGAAAGTGAAATGAAGGGGAACTCTTATACACTATGATGGGAATAGAAACTGAATTATGGAAAACTGTATAGAGATTACAATAAAAATTTTTAAATAGAAATTTTATGTGATTCAGTACCAAAATCCTCTGGATATTTTATGAAAAGAGAGAAAAACAAGTCAGCTGTGATGGCGTTTGGTTTTAATCCCAGCCTAGGACATGAGGCTGAGACTGGGAATTGCTTGAGTCCCTGGGTTCGAGGTCTGCCCGGGATAACACAGCGAGACCTAGTCTCAAAAAAAAAGAGAGAAAAATAATCCAAAGAGATACACTCCCATGTTTAAGGTGACAAAACTGAACTTTTAGTGGCTAATTTAATGTACTACATATATGTTGATTTTTAATGATGTGTGCTGAAACTTAGATGTTAAAATTAAATGCTACTTCAATCTAAAATATACTAAATAAACATGGCAGTATGGATATTTACATTTCAGACGAGATCGGGCGTGTTCAGGGTGGTATGGCCGTAGAAGGATATTTACATTTCAAAATTTCAAAAAGATGGCAATTTTCCGCTTTGATGTAGGAACTTTAAAAAGTCATAATATCACAAAATTCATAGTATTGTAAGTCAATGGAAAATCAATAAAGTTTTATTAATCAAAAAAGCAATATGTTTAAAGACAAAAAAGTTAGCAAATATTAAAAGAATTCTACTGGAATGTGATCGAGGCAGAGGATAAAGGGGCTTCATCTGTGTTTATTTTTTAAAAAAGATGTAAAGGAAATGTGATCAGTTAAGATTTGCTAAATTCAAATACTAGGTACATGACTACTCTATATTACTCTCCATACTCTATCAGCTTGAAAGGCCAAAAATGAACAGAAAACTTAAATGCTTAAAAAAAATTTAATAATAAAAAGCACTCCAAAAAACAATATGGGAATTATTTTGTAATCTCATACTTGTAGAAAACGGTCACAAAATTCAGGCTACCAAAAAAGTTATTAATAAATGACAGTTTTAAAGTATTAATGTAAAAGTATCAAAAGCAAAACCAAATGCCACAGTGACTAAAAAATACACATTTTTGGTCAAATGGCTCACTTCCCTAAAATATGAGTTACTCAGACTTAATGAATAATAATCAAAAAGGAAAACAGTAGAAGGTAGTTTACTGAAAAGGAAATACCTGTAACTTTAACACATGAAATATTGAACCTCACAAGATAAATGCAATAAAAAATACAAAGAGATATATCCACCTTTTCTAATACTGTCAAAGAGTAGAAACATCTAACACCATATACTATGAGTTAAGGCACAGAAAAATAAGTACTTTGACATTAGTGATGCCAAACATAAACTCAAACAGCCTCTAAGACAATTTGAAAAATCACTTTCTTTAAAGTGGCTTTTTTTTTTTGAGACTAGGTCTCACTATGTTGCCTGGGGTAGTCCTGATCCCACAGACTAAAGCAATTCCCAGCCTCAGCCTCCCTGGTAGCTGGGATTACAGGCGCCCACCACCATGCCTGGGTGCTTTTTCAAGAACCAGGTCGCTTGCTATGTTGCCTGGTGTAGTCTCAAAACTGCGAACTCAAGCAACCCCAGGCCTCTTGCCTCCCAGCACTTGGATTATAGGCATGCACCACCATGCCCGGCTAAAGTTTTGTTTTTTATGTTTTTTTTTTGAGACTAGGTCTCACTATTTTTGCCCATGGAACCACAGGCTCTCATTGCCCGGGGTACCGCAGACTCAAGCAATCCCCAGCCTCAGTTTCCCAGGTAGCTGGGATTACAGGCGCACGCCACCACGCCCAGCTATATTTTTTTGGAACTAGGTCTCACTACAGGACCCAGGCGGGACTCGAACCGTGATCCCTAGCCCCGGCCGCTTCATAGGCTGAAGCTTACAGGCACGAGCCACTGTGCCCGGCCTAGTTTTGCTTTTTAAAAAGTAGGGTGCAGTTGTGGTGCGAGAAGTCTTGGCCATTAGGAAGGGTAAAAATACTTA